>JACXGK010003750.1:32149-42900 GCA_016801125.1 Novumbra hubbsi
GGGAGATAATGTTAATATGCACATTAACGTTTGAACAACGTTACCATGGGAGTGAACGTAGTTGTCAGAACGCTTAATAAAGTTTGACTTTATCTGACTGTTTTGTTGACATTCCCTTTAGCACATCTAGTGGATGCTAAACGCAAACCCAGTCAAACGTTTGACTGCAATATCTTATGCGCCTTATAATCCGGTGCGCTCTATATATGAAACATTTTCTAAAATTGGTCATTCATTGAAGTTGCGCCTTATAATCCGGTGCGCCTTATAGTGCGGAAAATACGGTAGTCTTGGTTGTAGGCTTTGCATTTGGAGTTGGAGTGTCAATGCAAGTGAAGCTGGTCATCAAGATGCAGATAAATAGGAGTAAATTAGAAACATTAGGTGTACCAAACCAGCTCATCCATGCATGCAGAGGTCTGAGAAAATTGATTTTGCAAGGTAGTGGGCAGATAAGACAAATACAAACATGTACCAGAGAGCGTGTGGCAAATGGAGGATAATGTAGGATTATGGGTTGGTCATGTGTTCTCCAACTGGAACTAACCCACTAGGCTGTATTGATGGTGTAACTGTTGACAGCAATACTATTAATTTGAAGAGTACAGGAACTTCTTGCTCAGACATATTGGACAGCACTTCAATATTCAGTACAGAAAACAAGACGAAATAGGAAATTATTTAAACTTCCCCCAAAAAACGGAACTGACAATGTCTTCAGTACAGACCAGGGAGAGAATCACAAAAAAAGACACCCTGTGTTTTGTGAAGTCTATAGGTTGCACACTTCAAAAGATTTATTGATGTACTAAATATTCCCTGAAGATAATGTGAAATTGTCCAATTAATTTTGGACCCATTAATGAGGGAGTGTAACAAAGAATGTCTTACTCAGTTCCATATACATTATTTTCCTGTTCAGCAACCAATTACATTAAACATCAAACAGTGCTGTGGTTAGTAGTGCAGGGGTATTCAAAGCTTACCCTACAAGGTCCGGAACCTGATGTTTTTTTAATCATTAAGTGCACCCACCTGATTGATCCAGTTCTAAATTAGTCCACGATTAAGGGATTGGATGGAAGAAATGGAGTTCAAGTGTCTTTGAGTTCCAGGCTTGAATACTACCATTGCAGTGTATTTGCTGTGTGTAATATCCTGGGCACATGTTACAAAAACAGATACATTTTTGAATACCACCACTGTAGTGTATTTGCGCTGTATGGTATAGCCTGGACACAGGTTACAAAACAGATTGAAGATGGTGTCTTTGCTATAGTTTCTGTCTAATTCAAGAGTGCAGAAAGCCACTCATCAACTGGATGTTTTGTTCCTAACAAAATGCTGGACTTGGTGTTGCAAATATGTATTATAAGAACACAATACATAAAACAAAACTACCTTGAAACAATCCTAGCCCAAAATCCATTTGGATACAGGGTTCTTAAAAATGCTGACAAATACAGTGCACTAATTGGTATTTATCAATATCAGTAAGCAGTGCAGCTTGAAAATCAACAAGCCAATGCAAAAAGCCCTAATTTTATTCTGATCAATTGATCAATCCAGGAGAGAATGTGTCTAATGAGGAGCATACATCTTTTGTGGACAGACAGGAGGCAATACATAATGAGCACAGAAGTGTCTGCCAAAGCAGTAATCAATGTCCTTTGCTAGCCAGCACTAAAAATGTAACACATCTCCATTCCCAACGCTGGCGTGTACGATGACCACTATAAAGCAAAAGCCACATCTCTGAGACTAGGACTTATATTACAATAGATTTGTATTCAGTGCTTGTATTATAATCATTTGTTCTACTCACATTTTGAAGATGGTGGAATTCCCTTGTCATATCAGTTAATGTTGATGGATGATATGAGTGTGGCCTTTGCAACCGTGGATTGTGAGGGTGATATTGCAAGTCATATGATAACTTATCATACAAATTCACCCTGACCACACAACAACAAAAAAAGTATGTCATTTGCACAAGAAAAAAAAGTAATTTCGATTTTTAAAACCCAAGTTACCCAATCTAGACTCTTAACATTATTACTATAATGCTGAGCCCCAAAAGCACGCTGTGTGAACCATCAAACCACTGGCAGTGCAGACATTCAATGTCTGAAAGTGATTTTCCTATGTAAGTTCACTATGTTTTGGGAGTTTGTTGGAATACGTTTAAGATCCTGACTTCTTTTTGTGTATACATGTATCTACAGTGTAGACTGACTTCTTTTTGTGTATACATGTTTCTACAGTTTAGCCTGACCAGGTCCTGACTGATTTTGGGGTATACATTTATCTACAGCGTAGACTGAGCAGGTCCTGACCTTTTTTTGGGTATGCATTTATATACAGTGTAGACTGAACCGGTCCTGACATATTTTTGGGTATACATGTATCTACAGTGTAGACTGACCCGGTCCTGACTTTTTTTGGGGTATACACGTACAGTGGGGCGAAAAAGTATTTAGTCAGCCACCAATTGTGCAAGTTCTCCCACTGAAAAAGATGAGAGGCTTGTAATTTTCCTCATATGTATACTTCAACTATGACAGACAAAATTTGAAAAGAAATCCAGAAAATCACATTGTAGGATTTTATTGAATTTAATTGCAAATTATAGTGGAAAATAAGTATTTGGTCAATAACAAAAGTTGATCTCAATACTTTGTTGTACACCCTTTGTTGGCAATGACAGAGGTCAAACGTTTTCTGTAAGTCTTCACAAGGTTGTCACACACTGTTGCTGGTATTTTGGCCCCTTCCTCCATGCAGATCTCCCCTAGAGCAGTGGTGTTTTGGTGCTGTTGCTGGGCAACACAGACTTTCAACTCCTTCTAAAAATGTTCTGAGGGGTTGAGATCTGGAGACTGGCTAGACCACTTCAGGACCCTGAAATGCTTCTTCCGTAGCCACTCCTTTGTTGCCCCGGGCGGTGTGTTTGGGATCATTGTCATGCTGAAAGACCCAGCCATGTTTCATCTTCAATGCCCTTGCTGATGGAAGGAGGTTTTCACTCAAAATCTTGCAATACATGGCCCCATTCATTCTGTCCTTTACACGGATCAGTCGTCCTGGTCCCTTTGCAGAAAAACAGCCCCAAAGCATGATGTTTCCACCCCCCTGCTTCACAGTAGGTATGGTGTTCTTTGGATGCAACTCAGCATTCTTTGTCCTCCAAACACGACAAGTTGAGTTTTTACCAAAAAGTTCTATTTTGGTTTCATCTGACCATATGACATTCTCCCAATATTCTTCTGGATCATCCAAATGCTCTCTAGCGAACTTCAGACGGGCCTGGACATGTACTGGCTTCAGCAGGGGGACACGTCTGGCACTGCAGGATTTGAGTCCCTGGCGGTCTAGTGTGTTACTGATGGTAGGCTTTGTTACTTTGGTCCCAGCTGTCTGCAGGTCATTCACTAGGTCCCCCCGTGTGGTTCTGGGATATTTGCTCACCATTCGTGTGATTATTTGAACCCCACGGGGTGAGATCTTGCGTGGAGCCCCAGATCGAGGGAGATTATCAGTGGTCTTGTATGTCTTCCATTTCCTAATAATTGCTCCCACAGTTGATCTCTTCACACCAAGCTGCTTACCTATTGCAGATTCAGTCTTCCCAGCCTGGTGCAGGTTTACAATTTTGTTTCTGGTGTCCTTTGACAGGTCTTTGTTCTTGGCCATAGTGGAGTTTGGAGTGTGACTGTTTGAGGTTGTGGACAGGTGTCTTTTATACTGATAACAAGTTCAAACAGGTGCCATTAATACAGGTAACAAGTGGAGGACAGGGAGAAGTTACAGGTCTGTGAGAGCCAGAAATCTTGCTTGTTTGTAGGTGACCAAATACTTATTTTCCACCACAATTTGCAAATAAATTCCTTAAAAATCCTACAATGCGATTTTCTGGATTTTTTTTCTCATTTTGTCTGTCATAGTTGAAGTGTACCTGTGATGAAAATTACAGGCCTCTCTAATTTTTTTCAGTGGGAGAACTTGCACAATTGGTGGCTGACTAAATACTTTTTGCCCCACTGTATCTACAGTTCAGACTGACCAGGTCCTGACATTTCTTTGGGTATACACGTATCTACAGTGTAGCCTGACCAGGGACTGACTGGGACAAGAAATTAAACTGGGCATTACTAATGATGCACCCACACCTGCCAATGTATTTCCTCTTGAGGCCCACTTTTCTTCAAATTACAACCTCCCTGCCCAAAAACCCCAATTAATATGGACCAGAACATCTGGCATTTGCTGGACCCGCCCAGTAGCTAGCCAGTTTATTTGTCGGACTCCTGGGAGTAATGCTGAGAGACTGTGTTCATTCATTATATATCAATGATGCAGGAGTCGTTTAGGGGTTGGTGGAAGTAAATACCATTAAATAAATGGGGGTAAGAGGTCAATTGAATACAGGCTGTGGTGAAAAAAGAAGGTGAATTGGTGTCATTGGTGAATTGTCAAAACATGGACCTTTTTTTAATTGAGTATATTACCTTATTGTTCAACCATCCATAGAGCCTAATTAGATTTTTTGAATATACTGTATGTTGAGTATTTGCATTTACTGGCATATCTTCGACTTGGCTTGGCTGAATTCAGACCATGGCTTATTCAGGCACTACCAATATGGGTAATTGGGGAGCTAGAGACATGTTGAGTTTGTAAAACAATACAAGCCATTACTTTCCTAAGCTCCATCTGCTGTTTGGACTTTTTATTTATTTATATTTATATAATTTTCAATTATTGGGGGAAAAAGTTTCTGGGGTTCTTCTAGCTATTTCGATTTGAAATTATACTAGTGATAAAGAATGTCTGCTTAATTTTAATCCCCACAGGATGAAGTATTTAAAAACTACAGCTGGGTTGGTACATTGTTCCCCGATTTAAGTGTAACGTGTTTCAGTAATTTTTTCATAAAAATGCCATTTCAGTATTTCAAAAATGCAAACAGAGGTGTGAATACCGTACGCATGTCCTACAGAGCATGCTGCTCTGAGTTTATCTTAAAATAACATTACAAATAATACAACTAAGAGTAAGAGGAGGAATTGAATGAATATACAGTCAAGAAAACAATTTTGGTAGACTGAGATAGAAGGGAAAGAAAAGCAGGCCATGCAATGCCATGGAATGCAAGAAGGAAACTTATTTGCAAATTGAGGGAAGTGATACCATATGGTATGAAGTTTGCAAGCTAATTGTCTAATACAATGCAATTAACGTGGACTGATAAGTCATGCTAACTTTTAGGTGTGTTTATACATTATGATTGCTTAGTTATTATATCTAGCAAACTATCTATATCCATAGAGTGTTACAAAATAAATAAAATAAAACTGTAGAGTCACATTTGTCAAAAACTAGCAAATATTGTGAACATGTGAGTGAAAATAAAATGTGTTTTATTATTTGTAGGCTTGTTGGAACTTACGTTATACAACTTTGCTTGTATCAGTAATGCTGGATAATATAAATGTGCATACCTTCCATTCTCATTTTCAAGAACTCTGCACATAGCAGGCAGACTTAATGTGCATTTGCTAATTGTTTTTAAATTAGACAATACCTGTATGGTATTGGTTTTCCAAAACAACCTAAGCCTTTATGAAAAATATTTACAAGCCCGTAAAACAGACGTTCTGGTAGAGCGTGTCCTGAAGAGATACAACAGAGACAACCACCCATGTGTGGTGCCCTGGTCCTGTGTTCATCATTACCACTATGCTGAGGGGCCATAGAGGTTCAGGACCCTCGAGACGCGTGTGAGGTGAGCACAGGGGGTGGATTGAAGTTATGTGAGACCACTGGTAGAGCCAAATCCATATTCTCCACACTTGCTTCAAGACATGGATGATTCTGGACGCTTTATAGAGCGTAAAGAAAAGCCGCCTGTTGGGGGAGTAAAAAGCGGTGCAATGTGTGAATGTCTCTTACCTTTTCACAGACTGCTATAAAAGAAGCCAAAGCCTTACTGCCCACCAAGCCCAACTTATTACATCACGCAAAGCCACCTGTGTTGATTTAGCAAATGTCAGATCCTGACTAGTGGCCTCTGGGCATCTCATACAGCTGTTGCCAGTTGCCTCTGATTGGGGAGCCTACTTAAGTTAGGTTTTAGCCACACTCGTGTGGTTTATTGTTTGTTCACCCTGCAACGTTTTGTTTGTTCCTTTGTCCATGTTTTCAGTAAGTGTTCACAGTGTGTTTGATGTTTAGTTAGGTATACGTTTTGCTGCATGTTTCAGCACCTTTTGTTTTCACGTACAGTTCGTGTTTGTTTGTTTTTGTCTTGAGCATTAAATTCACTTTACATTCATTTACTTTAAAATGTCAGCGTTTGGTTCCATCACCCACCAAGACCGTGATAGGGTCAATAGTAAATCATTATTAATGTTGAATAATTCATCACTTTACTTACAAATTGTTAACTAATAGTGACGTAACAGTTATTAATGGTTTATAGCTACTGTACCAAGGGTTCAATGAGTTTGTCACTGTTAAGGTAGGGAAAATCATCACTTAATGGGACACAAAATAATGCTTTACTCCAGCAGACTGGTTACTCAGTAGCCCAAAAAGGTATGAACAATTGATTTGATTTTGTAGATTAATTCTGTAATACTAGTGAGAGCACAGCATCCTCCCTTTAAGAATGTCAGGATTAACAGTCAAGCCATATGCAAAAAATAAACATATCACATCAATCAGTCATTCATATTTCATTTTGTCAAGCCCTTCATACATCAGACATTTACACAAAGTGCAAAGTGTTATTTTTTAATGTGTAAAATACATCCAGATTACCAAGGCCAAAAATCTAAAATCTAGTAAACTCTTTCGGACATCAAACGAGCTACTCGCACCTGAACAGTCGAACACCTGAACAGTCGAAGCTAAGTACAATCATGCCTTCTCACTGTAGCTGCTGTAATTTTAACATGGAGGAGAACTATCGTCTTCAGGTTAAGATGGCAAAGTTAGAGGCTCGGCTTCAGATGCAAATGTCAGGCAAGAATTACGTTAGCGTAGAAACGGATACAACAGCGTCTGTGCCACTAGGCAGAAACAATAGCGTTGTTAGTCCCTCGGCACAGCCCCTGCAGCCAGGCAATAACTTTCTCTTGGTAACTGGGAAGAAATGCCGCAGACCAGTTACACCTGGGTCGCTGCTAGAGCCTACCGAGATTTTCAACAGGTTTTCCCCTCTGGATTCGGAGTCAAGGCCCGAGCCGTCGTCGGAGGGGAATGATCGGCAGGCATTTTCTAATGGTGGCCTGGAAAAACTTAAAACGCTAGTCATCGGCGATTCCATTAGCCGCAGTATTAGACTAAAGAATCAGCCAGCGATCATACACTGTTTACTAGGGGGCAGAGCCACCGACGTAGCCGCAAATCTGGGGTTGTGCTAGCGAAGTCTAAAACTGGCAAGTATAGGGAGTATAGAGATATTGTTATTCACGTTGGCACCAACGACGTTAGGATGAAGCAGTCAGAGGTTACGAAGCAGAACATAGCATCAGCGTGTAAACTAGCTAGAAAGACGTGTTGGCATCGAGTAATTGTCTCTGGCCCCCTCCCAGCTAGGAGTAGCGACGAGCTTTACAGCAGACTCGCGCAACACAATCGCTGGCTGAAAACTGAGTTCTGCCCGTCGCAGGAGGTAGAGTTTGTAGATAACTGGCTCTCTTTTTGGGACTCTCCCAGAAATAGGGTCAGGCCTGATCTGCTGAAGAGTGACGGACTCCATCCTAGCTGGAGTGGTGCTCTTCTTTTGGAATATTGACAGGAGTCTCACTCCTATAGCCTCATCATGAGATAGGGTGCAGGTCAGGCTGCAGGCTGTTAGACAGCCTGCTAGCATAGTGGAGTCTGTCGATAGCATAGCCAGAGCAGTTAGCCTAGTTTTGCCTATTGTGCCTGTTACTCGTTCCTGACTAAGAAAAGTAAAACATGGTAGTGCAAACACTAGCAACCTTATTAAGATTAAGCTTTCTTCCATCTTTGTCATGAATAAAAATTATTGGTTTACATCACATCTTAAAATGGGACTCCTTAAAATAAGATCCCTTGCTTCTAAGGCTATTGCAGTAAATGAGTTCATCACTGACCACAAACTAGATATCATTGGCTTGTGTGAAACCTGGCTAAAGCCTAATGAATTTATTGCCTTAAATGAGGCCTCCCCTCCTGGCTACACTAGTGATCATATTCCCCACGCATCCCGTAAAGGGGGGGGTGTTGCAAATATTTATAACACAAAGTATAAATGTACACATAAACATATAGCTGATTTTGGTTCTTTTGAGGTTTTACTTATGAAAGTGAACCAGGCTGATACTTCGCTATTCATAGCTACCTTTTACAGGCCCCCCGGGCCTTACACAGGTTTCCTTAGTGAGTTTCCCGAATTCTTGTCTAACCTTGTAGTCATGGCAGATTATATTCAGATTTTTGGGGATTTCAACATTCATATGGAAAAGTCCAATGACCCTCTTCAAAAAGCATTTGAAGCCATAATTGATTCAATGGGTTTTGTTCAACACGTCTCAGGTCCAACGCATTGCCACAATCATACTTTAGACTTAGTTCTGTCACGAGAAATTGATGTTGTGGATCTATTAATTCTCCCAAATGACCCTGGAATTTCAGACCACTGCCTTATCACATTTACCGTTAATTTCAAAAGCCAAATTGCACCCCAAAAAATGACTATTACCAGTCGTAATATAAACTCTCGCTTGGATAGAAAGTACAGTACAATACAGAAAAGCACTCACATCTGCTCGTTCATCTTATTTTTCTAACCTAATCGAGGGGAACCAAAACAAACCAAAATATCTCTTTGAAACTATCTCTAAGTTAACGAATAAACAACGTTTAAGAAATTAAGTGGGTCTTCACTTCAGCAGAAATGAATTCATTCACATTTTTGATGAAAAGATCATCACCATTAGAAAATAAATAACCGACTCTTCCAGCAGACCTAGTTTTCAGACATTTACCGGTCCTAAGAATGCACAGTACTCCCCTGACCTGGTATCAATGGGGACACTTGAATTTTTTGATCCTGTTTCACTTGACACGTTCACTAAATTAGTAACAAGTTCAAAACCCACAAATTGTCAATTAGACCCGATCCCAACAAAATTACTTAAGGAGCTACTCCCAGTGCTAGGTCCACCAATGTTGAACATAATAAACTGCTCCCTGTCATCTGGAAGTGTACTAAACTCATTAAAAATAGCAGAAATAAAGCGTCTACTGAAAAAATCTAATTTGGATCCAGATTTAATAAAGAATTATAGGCCAATATCGAAGCTCCCCTTCCTCTCCAAAATCTTAGAAAAATCTGTTTCTCAACAACTTAATGCCTTTTTGAAGACAAACAACGTTTGTGAAATGCTCCAATCCGGTTTCAGACCCCATCATAGCACTGAGACTGCACTTGTGAAGGTGATGAATTACCTTCAAATGGCCTCAGACAAAGGGTCTGCATCTGTTCTCTTGCTTCTTGATCTAAGTGCTGCTTTTGACACTATTGATCACTCCTTTCTCTTGGAGAGATTGGAAACCCATGTTGGGCTACGCGGAAAAGTTTTAGCCTGGTTTAAATCTTATTTATCTGAAAGATATCAGTTTGTATCAATAGATGGCATGTCCTCTGTCAAATCAAAGGTATGTTTTGGTGTTCCTCAAGGCTCAGTTTTTGGGCCATTACTGTTTTCCCTATATATGCTGCCTCTAGGTGAAGTCATCAGGAACCACAATCTGTTCAGCATGTTTTTTGACTAGTGTAGCCTGGCCCAGGGGTTGAAGGTGACCGGAATGGCTCGATACTGTCCACCCTTGCTGTCTTGCTAGGTGGGCTCTCATCTCCACTGGGATGCCTGCTCTCCAATGCCACTTGAGGGCAGAGTCACTGGCTTGCTGCTGTCTGTCCTTTGCGCCCCTCGAGCAATTGGAATGAACTCTGCTGGCAATACTTGGCCCTCATAAAAGGGTGGTTGCGGTTAGTGTGTGTCCCTTTGGCTGATGCCTGGCAATGTGGGTGTATTGATTTCTTGCCTGTTGGGTCCTGTCCGAGGCCTCCCTTGGATAAGGCCACAGTGTCACAGGACCCCCCTGTCTCAGACAAAAGTTTTATGCTGCTATATTATTGTGCCGGGGGAGCAGGGCTAGTTCTCCTCCATAACTCTATGCTCTCCTCCATAACTCTAAAAAGTGCACCCTTTAACAACTCTCCTTGTCTCCTGTTGCGGTTCAATTAGAAGGACGTGAGGTCTCGGCCTACACCTGTGGAGTAACAGGCCCAGAAGACCTTGTCCTGAGCCCTCCTGGTTTTGCTGCAGAACAACCAGATACCTGACTATTCCAGCTGCTACTCTGCTGACCCCCCCTCCCAACCTAGCTGATCCTGACGATTCAGGCTGCCACCAGGCTGAACCCCTAATCAACCTACCCTGGACTGTTCCTGTCCTGCCAATCTGATCATGCCTTTCAACCTAGATCAGGCATTTTGGACTCTGGACATAGTTCATGTGAACTTATTAATTATTAGCAGTATTCTTAAACATCACCCTGCACAGCCACAAGAGGTATGGCCACCCCTTTGAGCCTGGTGCCTCTCTAGGTTTCTTCCTACACTCCGGCCCCGTAGGGAGTTTTTCCTAGCCACCGTGCTTCAATCCTGTTGTTGCGTGCTCACTGGGGTTTTAGGCTGGGTGTTTTTGTAA
>JACXGK010003751.1:6857-42914 GCA_016801125.1 Novumbra hubbsi
GGGGAAGGGGGGCAAAAAATGACAAAAAACACAAAAATCCACCCCTTACCGTAGCTTCCTAAATTCTAGTTTCCCGCGAGCGGAATCCTAAGTGTCTACCTGACGGTGACGATCTGGGTGTAGTCCAGGTGGATGTTGTTCATCTGGGCGATGAAAATTGCCGCCACGGCCTCGTAAAGCGCGGTGCCGTCCATGTTTATGGTGGCGCCAACCGGGAGCACGAACCGGGTAACCCGCTTGTCGATGCCCAGGTTCTCCTCCAGGCAGCGGAACGTCACAGGCAGAGTGCCGGCGCTGACGGACACGGGGAACAACGTTGGTCACACGGCCAGACATGGAACTTTATTAACTAATAAATCACCAGATTCCCCTAACATGTTTTTTTTATTAGGGGTTATGTTCCCCCAAAGAGGGACTTCTAATGGGTCTGGCATTAAGCAGTTTTTCTATGAGATTCAACGCTCCTGATAGTAGATGAGCACCACAAAGGTTCTAGAGTGTGTGAGGATATCCAACGACACCTTCAGCAACAGCTTTGGCATGAACCACGAAGTACCTTGTGTACAGTCAGTAACAAGTCATTCATCTGTAGATTGAAGACAAAACAACCGGTGCCATCCTGTTTTTTCGGCCTGGTCGCAAACATGCCGAATCCCAATATAAGACAATGTAAGAGGCCAGAGGACAGTGCCGGCAGACGAAGAACAAGCTGGGTAAAGAATGTGTTCTGGTGAAAACAATACTGTGTTTTGCTATGTGTCTTTGGCTCTTACCTGGATGCTGTCCCAATTGCCGTGACCCAGGCCTGGAAGATGCCCATGAAGAAGACATAGGGGTTCTTCCTCACGATGACTAGGTATATTAGCGGGAGAAATATGGCTCCGTGGATAATGAGTCCCACAATCACAGTCACCATGTACATTCCCAGTTGCTTGGCAACCATTTCCAGATCATCGATTGAGATGATCTTCCCACAGATGAGACAGGCGATACCAAAAGGGGAGTACCTGGAAGAGACCTTAATGAAACTGGTTCGGAAGTCCGGTAAAAATAAACAGAAGGGAAAAGCCTGGCATTTGGGGACTGTGGCTACAACAAGATGGGGGAACGTTTACTATGGTGGAACGTTTACTATGGTAAATACCATAGTATGTTTCCTTTTACCAGGAAACATTATTTAGTTGTTGTGTTCAAGAGCTCAAGGGAGAAGGGTATTTACCACATAATCATGCCGACTATTCTCATGACAATCTCGTTGAGAACGTTGAAGAACTCCAGCATGAGTTTGGCCTTCTCGCCCATCTTGCCCATGATTATCCCGAAAGCCACGAAGAAGCCGATCAAACCTGTGAATTAAAACGGCAGAAGGTGAGCAGTATGTGATGAAGATTGGTAAGACAACGAATTGGAACTCAAAACCATTACGGTCATAACCGCCCTGTGGTCCGTTCAAGCCTTTAAAATGTTTATGACTTTCTTGGTGAAAATGTTCTTTCCAAATCGTCAGAATGCTCTCAAACAATTCGACCTATTTGATGTCAGACAAAGGCATTTACATATGCCAACAGTAGTTTAAAAGCCTCCTTTAAATCTTGGTTTCTTGGGAGACATATTAAGAATTAATTCACATCATGGTGACGTTTGTGTTTTTAAGCAATCAGTTGACCTTTCGCTGTCCTTTAATTTCTTGGGAGTCAGAAATGACCTCAATTTCATAACCGGTCTTCATAACAAATGCTGGTAGCTTGATTGGAGCATGGTTTAAAATACCAACCTAATACGTTCATGCCACTCTTATACTGGAGGCCCTTTTTGATGGTGAACTGTGGCGGCGCCCGGGTTCTGTTGGTTGGCACAGGCACTTTGGTGACAGTAGTCTGGATCTGCTGGAAGCAGGCCTGGACCAGGTTTTCCGGGAAGAGGTTCCGGATGAGGTCGAAGAAGGCATCCAGACTGGAGACGTCGTCGTTCTTCTTGCCCGGCCCGAGGTTGGACTTGAGTTTTGGGTTCCCCGGGTGGATGAGCAGGACCAGAATGACGCCCAGGACCGCGGCGATGACCGTGGTGGACATGTAGTAGACCATTGCCCTGGTCCCCAGGCGGCCGCTGGACTTGGCGTCCAACCCCGCCAGTCCTGTAGGGGGAGAAAGGTGAGAGAGGGGGAGTTTCGTCAGACAAAGCTAAAGAAAACATGGCAGCAGTGGTCACGTCATCTAGTGGTCAGTGCTGTAACAAGCCTGTGGTTTTATATCAGTGATGGGGTTGGGGTTATGGATGGGGTTAGGGTTACTGTGGGGGTTAGGGTCGGTGTTAGTGTTGGTGTGAGTGTTGGGGTTGGTGTAGTTGGTGTTAGGGTTGGGGTAAGTGTTGGTGTTAGGTTTTGGTTAGTGTTGGTGTTATGGTTGGGTTTAGGGTGAGGTTTGGTGTTATGGTTGGGTTTAGGGTCAGGTTTGGAGTTATGGTTGGGTCTAGGATCAGGTTTGGTGTTATGGTTGGGTCTAGGGTCAGGTTTGGTGTTATGGTTGGGTTTAGGGTCAGGTTTGGTGTTATGGTTGGGTTTAGGGTCAGGTTTGGAGTTATGGTTGGGTTTAGGGTCAGGTTTGGTGTTATGGTTGGGTTTAGGGTCAGGTTTGGTGTGATGGTTGGGTTTAGGGTCAGGTTTGGTGTTATGGTTGGGTTTAGGGTCAGGTTTGGTGTTATGGTTGGGTTTAGGGTCAGGTTTGCCACCTGTGATCAGACTGGAGATGATGAGCGGCAGGATGAGCATCTTCAACATCCTCATCAGAATGTCTCCTGGGAAAGCGATGATCATGACCACATCAGGCGGCAGCGGGGACATCGGGCGCAACAGGACCCCGGTGACCGAGCCGACGATCACACCTGAACAACGGAAGTACCGCCGTCGTGTCAACCAGACCTCACTTTTCTAATGCGTTAGTCAAAGGCCCCTGGCACGCCTCCTCATCTACTTACAACGCTTCAGTCATTTCACACAGTGGTTTTATTTCTCGGTCTGAGAGAGAAAGGAGGCACTACAGATGTAATCTTCAATTTAAAAAGGAAGTGTTTTTAATCATGCAAATGTCCGTCCTCGAGCATAACAAGCTCCGTTTCGTGCTACCCTTTCCAAGACTTACAGGCATTCAGAAAAAAGCATTGTCATCCTTGATAAAGATGAGCAAAACTTATGTATGAAAGAAACAATGCCGGTAACTAGCAAAATTGTATGCTAAAAATAAACAAAACGTCATTATTTTATCCTGACAACTGCGCCGAGAAAACACTTGTTTTCCCCAAGTAATCCCAAGAATTTGAGAAAAAAGAATTGGCACCCGAAAGTAATAGAAAATAACAACAGGAATCTGCAGATTTTTTATCAAATCAATTCATGCATACGCACAACAACACACATTTACACAAGACCCAGCACACATAGTGGATCAGCCCGATGGGTATTTGCCTGTTATGCCAGTTGACCGGTTATGCAACGAGGCTGACTTACCAAGGATGGTGAGGAAGAGGACCAGGTTATTCCTGATCTTGCTGCATATTCCCCAGCACATCGGCTGAGGCGCCTCCACGATCGGCTCCAAATGGCTTTCGTGCATTCTGACCTCCACGTGCTTTTGCATTGCGCCGGCCCTGGGTGGGAGAAGACAGAGAGACGGGAGGTTCATTCATTTACCCCTCACTGACCAAAAATGGCGTACCGTGGTCACTGTCTCCTCATGGGCGCTCTGTTTCAAATAAGTTACTGCTGCAGCCTCCGCGCACGGCTCGAGATGGTTACTGGGCCATTTACAATGCGTTCTCAGACACTGATTGGTAAACTAAAGGATCCAGTAGAAATGCTTTCACGGTTCTGTTGTGTTGGGAGGACACTGGATGACTGGGCACATTGGAGACTGAGATGGAAAACATTTTGTGTGTGTGTGTGTGTGGTGTGTACATGATGTGAGTGTAGTGTGTATATGTGTGTGCTGTGTATTTTCTAACTGGTTGCCATCCCTGCCAGATCAAATGATTAATGGTGCACAAAGTGAATTCAAACCCTCTGTGCTTTCGACCAGACATCTTGGCCCACCATGACGTGGCACGTGTGAGTACATGGTGTGTGTGTGTGTTTAGTGTCTGTGGTCAGCAGCCCGCTGTGTCTTAACCTCCTTGATCTCTGATCTAAGCGGCTCTGAGGACAGCGGTTCTCCGTTGGAAGGAGCTCCTCCGTAATCGTCCTCCTCTGACACGGAGGTCTTGGGCTTGCAGGGCCGTCCTCCCGTCCCTCCTCCTAACCCTAACCCTAACCCTAACCCCATCATGTCAGCGCCTCCACACGCCTCCGGGCCTCGCTGTGGTTCTGGCTTAAAAGCTCCTCCTCGACGTGGACTCCCCCCCCTCCTTGATCCCGACCTTCTTTAAGTTCTCCCGGGGTGTTGCGGCGTTCGCCGTGTGTTGTCACCCGCAAGAGCTTTGCAGCGTCCTAGGAAATCTCCCTTAAATCGGTGCAGGAGAAAAAAGCCCAGTATCTAAAAAGGTATTTGGAGTCCCAATGTTTACCCACCTAAAACTACAGGACTGCCGGGCAGCTAATAGGTCGACTGCCCTGTCCTGTTTGAGGCTGTCTGAAACAGCGGCCCCGCCAGGTCTTAAGCCTGTTAAATCTGACAAAATTAGACCGTCAAGCACACCAGCAGTTTAGTTATATAACCTCACAGGGGCTACCTAGCAAGGTGGGTCAAGCCCTGATTACAGATCGGTTGGCAGGGGATTATCATTTGATTCACAGCTCTTCACGCAGCCCGTATCTGCTTCATGATGCACGGGTAAAAAACCCCGCTTATGCTCCCAACCCTAACATTACACAGGCAACTAGAGGCTGGCTGAGGTGGCAGTAAAGCATTGGAATCAGGATCCAGAGGCCACACCATCACAATAGCATTTTAATTGATTTAATTATATGCTAATGCCATTACGTGCCTCAGTACACAGGTTACATCTCATTGAGCTGCGGACGGATGCATAGGAAGCCAAAGGGCAAAGTGTTGACAATGGGATGACCTCTGATTCCCAAACGTCAAGCAAACGTCAAGCAAACGATAGGGAGGAGTGCTCGGGCAAGTTGCCGGTCCTCCTGCATTTGTCGCCATACATTTGTGGACTAATACTTGAGTTGCTAACGACACCGCAAAAACACTGTAGCACAACACTCCCAATAGGGTATAAAAATGTGTAGAAGATACCTGTAGGTATCTAGAGTTGGATCTCGGATAAGGGATCTATTTAAAGAGCCCCTAAATATTGTTATGCAATAAAATGTATACAATAAAAACAAAAAGTTCCAAAAGAAGGTATAGGTTCGGGGAGATTTTTAAACACAATGTTTAAACTTGACCTCTAAACATGCTTACCTGTTTAGCTGTTTGCTTTTTGGAATGGAAAGTGATATTGTAAAGAATAACAACTTAGTCAGCCATGAGCTTCAATAACGTAGTTAAAGAAAGTACAGACAATTCACGGCCTATCCATCTTGGAGATTCAGTAAATATCCACAAACGGTAGAAGGTGCCCTGTTCCTCAAACAAGGATCACATGAATCTGGAATCTAGTCTGGAGTAGATGGCAACAAGGAGCCCAACCAAACCTTCTTAGCATCCAAAACACAACAAATCCCCAGCAGTGATCATGTAAGACTACGAAGGGTATCCACAGCCACTGAAGCCGACTCATCCAAGCAGTGTGGACCAACTCATGAGTTAGAAGGGCGGAGTCAGCAAGCTCAGCTTAATTGTAAGATGCAAGTGAAATCCTTGGTGCCGGCCTCGTTTTTGTTCTTTCTCTCTCTCTCTCTCTCTCTCTCTCTTTCTCTATCTCTCTTTATCTCTCACCCCCCTCTCTATCTTGCTTTCTCTCTAATCCACCCTAAAATAATTCCTGGAGATGGTTCAGATGCGAGGCAGAACAAACACCCTCAGGATCCTCAAACAAAGTGGGCCTGCAGGTTGTATGTTCAGGAGTGGGAATATTTGTCTGGTTGCATTTGACTGACATCTGCGTTGTTTGGCCAACACAGATGTAAACAAAGAGGAGAGGGAACTTTCTGAAGTAATGAATCAGACAACACAGATTTGTTTACTCTTAAGAAATCTTATGAGACATTCTTTGCTCTTGATTTGCAATTTGTATTGAGTTCAATAATATAACTGTTTTGAAATGTATATATCGTGATTAATTTCACCATTTGATTTGGAGATTAAGGACCCTCTTCGGTAGCCTATGAAAATTTAAATTTAATGTGAAATTAATGTGAAATTGGCCTTAACTGCTATTTTGCATCGTAAAACATACAGTACATGTTTGAAACAACAGCTCCAAAAAGCATCTTCAGAAATGTGTTGCAGTACATTTCATTTAACTGAAAAAGAGAAAGACATTTAGACTTCTGACCACATTTTCCTGTGATTTTGCTTCCATAGCCGGTTTAATCAATGTTCACATCAACAGTACATACAGTGGCTTATGTTTTATGTGTGTCATAAGGCAAAAATAACATGTTGCAACAGATATGATTTCTTTAACACTGAATGACAGCATGCTTTCTCGCAGGAGTGACCAGGGACTTGAGAAGTTACTTGACAGTCTCAGAGAAATGTTTCTAAAACACAGAGACAAAACCTTCGGGATGGTAGATCTTCCGCTCTTCCGGAGATTAACAGTACGCCTGAATTGAATAAATGTTTTAATTCAGACCCTTTAAAGCCGAGTAGCCCTCATGTTTTACAGGCACCGGTGACGGACTATTTGAGGTCTAATCTAACTTAACAGTTTTGTCAACCACTTCAGTCTTTTCCTTCATGCTCAAAGAGATACATGAATCCTGGCCCGTGTTCAAATGTTTTAAAGTTAGCCCACAAT
Source organism: Novumbra hubbsi (assembly GCA_016801125.1). Lineage (NCBI taxonomy): Eukaryota > Metazoa > Chordata > Actinopteri > Esociformes > Umbridae > Novumbra > Novumbra hubbsi. The sequence continues at coordinate 13,767 of JACXGK010003751.1, forward strand.
GCTTAGTTGAGTCACATTCAAAAAGAACCAACCCAGGATTATAATGCCTCCTCCAAAATACGATGTTCACTGATTTCAATCCTCACATTGTCCATTGATTGCCCACAGTGTCTTCAAATGATCTGATATGACAGTTGACCAAAACTCATTAATTATATTCTTTAACGATGAATCGGTATATATAATGTATTTGTCTATAAACATATGTAGAAACCCAGGCTCATAGCTTTGAATATATGATTGGGAATTGGGAAAGAATAACTGCTCCTGAATTCTGAAATATTATTACTTATATGATGAGTCTTTCATCATGCCTCCTTGCTAGAGGTCTGTTCTTGCACAGCAAGCGACTGGTGATCTGCCGGGCATGAAGCTAATTGTCTAGAAGCGGTGGAAGTCTTCACACTGGTCGTGATGAGATGTTAGGGCATGTGGGGACACATCATTCCATGAGTGTCTTTCCTCTTCAACTACACCCTCTGGATTTCTCCCCCAATGCCTGACTTCACCTACACCTTCAGGGTTTCGACCCCCAATGCCTGACTTCAACTACACCCTCAGTGTTTCTCCCCCCAATGACTGACTTTGCCTACACCCTCTGGTTTCCCCTTCTGTTGCTACACCCTTAACGTGTCCGCTCCGTGTCTGACTTCAGCTACACCCTCAGGGTGTTCCCCCGTGCTTGACTGCTACACCCTTAGGTATGCATTCTCATGCTACTCCACCTGACCACACACCATGGTTAAAGGGCATCAATTCTAAAATTATCTAATCTGTGCTGAGCTATCCTAATCTTCCACAGACACACACATACACATACACAGGTAAAGGCAACAACAAAACATAAACACTCATGGAGCAATGCAAAGCTTTAGTATATGGATTAATCTAATATGTTTTGTCCAAGTCTTGAAATCGGAAAACAAACATTGTACAATCCTTTCATGATGTACATACGTGTTGATATTATAATGGTAACGTGCAAGTAAAAAAACAACTCCCAACATGCATATGTTTAGTCTGTTTATCCCTTTCCGTCTTGCCCATCTTGTCTCGTTCACCTATGGCGATGAGTTTGTTCAAGCAAATAGACCAATCATTTGCCCTCCCTTTTCATGAAGTTTAATGAGCCGATGGGTTGAGGCAGAGACAGGACAAATAAAAAGTCTCCTTGTATTTGCACTCCGATGGGTTAGAGCTAATTCAACTGCTGATCACACGATTTCCTACAACACCTATTTAGATGCCACTGAAACAACTGCAATCGAATAGGTTTGTCCGACTAAAAAAACATAACAAAAGATTGACTATAGAGTAATAGTTGTTGTCAGGCAAGCATGCAATAGCTAGCTAGTTAACACAACAGGGGGCTACAGATGAAGTAGAAGAATCAGTAGGTAAAGTGATGCTCCCTGCTGAGAACACCTTGATGGGTATTTTACATAATACTTAACCACGGCTCATCTTTGCATGTTTCGTGCATGTTTCTGAACCTTTTCACATTTCATTTCAAATTGCAAAGACACAAGAAATTCTTAGTGTATCCATAAAGATCAACGTTCAATCACAAATTTCACAGATTTCTCCATGAACGTCCTTGCCAAAGGAGAAGCACTTTTCCGGTGTTATTGCTAACTTGTGCTCAAGGATGAATGCATCAACAGCCATGTATCTTATGGGAAACTGTGTGCTTGCATGAGCCAAATGCAAAGCTAACAAGGAAAACGCGAAAGGTAATTCACCTTTCAATACCATTAATATCAATAGGAAGTATTTCAGATCATAGTCAAATGAATACAGCTTATTACCTAAGAGAATCCTAAGACTCTACAGTAGCCATCATTGCCTTATAGATAAGAACAAAATACTTTCCAGAAAGTGTTCGTTTTATAGATTATTCTACTCGTTTTTCTCTGGGTAATGCTAAATTTGGTCTAGTTAGTGTAAGGACAACTACCTTTACCTTACCACTGACCGTACAATAACCTAAATCGTACCCTAACTATACCCTGATCCTACTATTGACCTTACACTAACTGTGACCCTAACCTTTACCTTAAATAACCATAAATATTACCTTGAATTACGATTGACCTCTCACTAACCCTACCTTATCTAAACCTACCATAACCTAACAGCTTTCAATGTCAACTGCATTAGTACATTAGGTGTAGAAATTAGAATAATAAACTTTACTTGAATCAGAATCTGCACTGTTGCAGACTTATGATTTGTTTCTCAACAATGGCAAATGCTTCAAGAGCAAAACCTCTCACCTGATTTCTTTGCTACCCACCTGAAGTATTAGGTAATATATTAATGGTATTCTCAATTTCGGTAAGATTAGGTCCATAATTCAGTACAACTCACCTGTGGAAATGTCAATCGTGTTGCTTCAAGTTGTCTCGCTAATGGAAAGAAAGTGTCCTTTGACAATAAAGCTTCTCAGACAAAATTAAATCCTCTCAGACCTGGGTTCAACGATGCAAGTGATTAGATTCATCCATGGGCAGAATCAGATCCTTCCCCACATCTCCTACTGTGTACTCTTATGGAGGAAAACCTTGAATGTCCCTTTGTCCAGCTCAGACTCTCTCTCCCACACACACACACACACATTCAGGTGTGATTATGCAGTATGCACTATGAGTGATAAGTATGAGGCTAGGTTGTACTCCAAGCATTGGATTATCAGGCTTTCACCTTTCCTATTTACAGTACCATGACCTCCTTGGTCTCTCCAAGTTCTGCGTCTGGCCTCCCCAAAGACACAAAACCACGAAATCGGGAGGATTGTGCGTTACATCTTTTTATTGATAGTACACATAATCAACCTGTCTTTTTAACCATCCGTTCCTCTCCAATCCACTGTGACGGTGGTGGCGCCTTCACCAGGTGGCAGGGTGGCCTGCATGGAAGAAGCTCAATTTAATTCCCTGCCCTCTCCTCGCTTTCATCTGAACGCCAATCGGATGAGACGGAGGTTGGACCCTTGGAACCTCCTCCGTAGGGTTTTGAGGAGGAGGAGGGGGAGGGGTAAAACAGAGCCCAATGGATTACAATTGCAGCAGTTTAATGTCATATTGTCTCGGGTGTGCTGTCCTGAAACGCCGGGGGTCAAACAGAGGTGTCTGTTTCTGAGCGACAGGGGATCAGGACGGCAAATCCTCTAAGTGTTTCTCAATGAGCGGCAGCACATGTTGCACACCCCGCCCGGCGACTCACGCAAGCCCACACACAGAACCCCCGAACGGTCAAGAACACACGGAGTCTCCCTCAAAGGCTACTGTACGGAGGGCCTCATGCGTGACACATACAGACAGTGCACGCGCGGAAACATACTAAACGCGCATACCGCTGAAAAGCAATGCATCGTTCTATAATTGATATGGTTGAACTGTACAAAAAGCTGATACTTCAGCCCAGATGAGTCAAGGGCGTGGTTATAAAATGGGCGTCATTATTATTCTGGCCATGAATGTAACGAAATACGAGGTGTTTCTAAGTAATAGTCATCGTAAAATATTATTTACAGTTTACATAACAAGTAATAAATGAAATGTGCAGGTCACAGCGTCTGCTGCATATGGGTGGCGGATCTGTAATAGCAAACAAATCTGTAATAGTGCGCAGTTCATATTCGGCAGATTTTCTTCAAGACACCCATTAACCAGGGGATGACAAGTGTCCTCCTCACATCTCGTCTTAGGTAGATTGAGATCGGCTCAGCTGAGTACGCTGCCAAGCACTTAGCCTTGTTATCTATTCCTGTCCCCCCACATGGCCAGTGAGGCGCCAGTTGATGAAACTGACTGTGGGCTGACGGCAGCGCCGACGCAAGGCCCCGTCTTCCCAGACCTGCTGGATGTTTCTTCTGGATCCAGTCCCTGAAGTTGTTCCCCCGGGCGTAGACCGCGTGAAGCCCTGAGCCCCAGATCCACTTCGCACGGCCGAAACCTTCCGAGCCCAGGAGCTCCCATGGTCCCTCTCACTCCCCGCAGAAAACCCGGGCGATGGTTTAGTGGCGGGAAACGAGGGGGGGGGGGGATTGAGAGCAGCGTGAAGCCTGATGGGATTGAGAGGGTGGCGCAGCGCACAGAGTATATTATCAGTGAGGGCGAGGCGGGCAGCGCCCTGAGCAGACCGCCTCGCCAGGATGTCGCAGGATCTTTGCCCCCCCGGTTGGGATCGGGGTCGTGGGGCCAGGTGCAAGGAGCCTGCCGGTGGTTTAACCTTGTAGAGTGGTCGGCTTGCCGCCGTGCATTCTGGGTAGACACACGGGTAGCACCCACTCGCGGATCCTGGCCTTGGTCCTGCGAACCTCACAACAGCCTGGGTGGGCCAGGACAGAGGAAACCTGTCGGATCAGAGGAAACACGAGACAGGTTGATCCAAAATGGACGCTGTGTAGAAAGTTGGAGCTGCAGCAGCTTGCTTGGCTCAGTCTACACACCTAAGTTCCCCAGCATGCATCTTGGCAGGGCCTTAGCAGAGCTTACAGACTGGCCATGTGCAGGGAGATTTGTGCTGTTGGCTACAACAGTCTTACAATCTGTTCTCTAGAGGTGACAAGAAGTGTTCAGAATGCAGGGATGTCTAATTGTTTAGGACAATCTCCTAACCTTAGTGAATATGTATGCAATGTATGTATGTATGTACGCCTGTATACATGTCAGCAGACATGCTCATCTCTTATTGAAAACACGTTGAGATTTGTCGTACACCTACAAACAGGCACATTTACATACATTCTGAACATACATTACACACAGAATGACATGTAATTTTAACAATTTAAACTGTATTAAAAGCTCATATGAAAAAGACAGGTTAATCAAGGAGCCACGATGTAACAACAGAGTTTTCTAAGTTTTTCTGACCCTGCATTCATTGCCATATGATGCTAGTGAGACGCCAAGGCCTAATTAATACCAATATGTGTTGGATTTGGATTAAAATATCAACACGCCTAGTGGAATAAGCTTGATTAAACAAGACTGAACAACATGTGTAAGTCTCTGCTTCCTGTTGTTCCAGAAATGTTACAGATTATCTTAGAAATCAAGATTTTGATGACACAGGGCCACTTTATCAAGCATTTTATAGTTTTCCATGAAAACATCAGAGAAAAAACAAAACCGTCTGGATGCCTGATGTGGAATAAAATGACTCCATCAATTCTGTCATTTCATCTTTGGATTTTTTTTCTCGCAACACAGCCACAAATTTCTATCGGGCGAATGCTGGTAGGACCCCGATGTGATTCAATTGCAGCCATTTGGTTTTGTGAACGGTTTCTGTTGCAGGGAGTAATTACTTCACCCCGGGATGCGCCTTCAAAACCAGGGTATTGCCGTGGAATATTCGGTGGGCTTCATAATCTTAATGACATACAGGGATATTTTATGACCACACTTCTACCCAGAGGTGAGAGAAGTACAAAGTAAATGCACTTGGCTGCGCTCCAGAGTTCGGACCACGGGGTCAAAATCATCCCTCCAAGTGCAGGTCGCAAGTGTAAAAACGACAAAGTAAAATGACCTTGCTCACAAGCGTCAAGCCAACGATTTGGACCGCCTGTAGGCCTGGTTCTGAGACCCGGCCAAGCCCGTTCACTTCGTTCGCCCCACGCGCTCTGCTTCTACCCCGGGTTTCGTGCCACGCCCCCCCTGGCATTACTCGTGCTCCCTGGCGGTGTCTTCATTCTGCCCGGGTCGGACACGCCCCTCATTACTCTGCAGTGTGCCGCCACCAGCTTGCGGAGCCCAGTTGACCAGAGCCCCGCTGCCTGGCAGCTGCCAGGACCTGTGGGGGACCTCAGCTGGCGCCTCCGGTGGGCCGGAGATGGCAGCGTTCCAGGGCCAGAAGATGGCAGTGATGTTTCCTTGGGCTGAAGGCTGCAGGGAGTCGAACACTCACTGTCACAGGAAGAGAGGCTTTTAGATTTGTCCATGTCCAGCTGAAAACAGCCCACACTAAACATTAACCGTGACATGGTATAAAACATTGAGTATATACTGTGATGTACTAAGAAGGAAGAATTTTTGAAACAAGATTTTGTGTCTGAGGAGACATTTTGAGTGTGCTGGCGTGGAGATCGTTCAGCACATCGTTCTGCAGACTTTCCAGAGCACAATACCGTTTCTTCAGCGCGTGTCGTCGCTTTGACTTATCAGGATCAAACAGTCGCAACGGCATTGACAGCGTGACACAATAACGGGGACTGAGCGCCGGACCAAACCTCAGCCCCACCAATGGGACTGCGGCATCCTGTTTGGTGGAACGCCACACGGTACATTACCACACGGTACATAACCGTACATTACCACACCGTACACTACCACACCGTGTATCCACCCGTTGCGTAAACGCACCGCCTCCATGAGCTTCCAATCTATTTGTTCACAAGCCATGACTTCCTCATCTGTTGTGCTTACAGCATATCACGTGAATTTTAATCAGTACACTCAATTACAACACATTACCTCCTCTGCTGCACACTGCTTACTAAGTCAACATATCCCATTATCGGAGGCCACAACGCTCAGCTTCCCGGGCAACTTACCCAGATGCCTGTGTTCAAAATGATACGCACTCAGTTAATCACTCGCAGTCTAAGCAAAACCGTTTTTTCTAAAAAGTTCCACTGACCGTGTTCCAGTAGATCTCCTTTTCTTTACAGTACGTGCTGCCCTCGCCTGGCGAGCGGGAGACATGACGCCCGCTCCACCTGGCCATCTCAAGACGGGGGGCGCTGCGGGGCGGCCCAGAGACACACTCACACAGGTGGTGTAAAGGCGGTGGAAACCATGGGGCAATTCACCCGCCGCAGAGGTGTGTGTCCAGGCCGGGCTTGATGGGGTTGTCAAGCCTTGTACCTGGAGGAGGTGAAGAACGAGCCTGAGTACCAGGGGAAACACCCTTGAACACATAACCAAGGAAGTGCTTGTGCTTATGAAGACACAGTGCTTGTGCTTATGAAGACACACACACTTAAAAACAAGGAAGAACCTCCACCAGAACCCCCTGACCCGGTCTGGCTCGGCACCCCTCTGACCGGGTTCTACAGGGTCTAAGGAAGGGAAAGGTCAGGGGAGGTATTGGATGCTCAATGGTCGTTCGGCCACTCCTTCACAAGTTTCCCTTTCTCTCACAGTCATTTTATTGACACTCGGGCGCGTCAGATGTGATTGACCTTTTCCACCAGCCGTCACGTCTGCTCCTGTCGGCGTCCGGGATCAATAAAGTGGATCCATCCAACTGTACCTCAGTCTGCCGTTCCGCAGGCCGGGGCAGCGCCACTCCAGGTGGCGTGGGGGACGCAGGTCCTCTGCAGGGAGCCAATTAGTGAGTAGGGAGGGTGGCACAGGTACAGGACCCCCCTCCCCCATAATACGGGAGGAGGTCCCTGTTCAAGGGCCGGCAACACACTTCTGATCCTTGGCGACTGGAAGGCAGGAGCGTTACAGGCTACCAAGTAGAACGCTAACAACGAGAGTTAAAACTAATGCTAATGAATAAATAAAACGACAGGCCTAACAACAGGCCGGCTATTTAGGCAATAAGGCATGAGGCATGAGGGTGTGTAGGGCTGGCTAATATACCGCAGCTAAGGACTGTTGTTAAGCAAGATGCAACCCAGAGTGACAGAACCTCAGCAACCGATGCTGTTGGTCATAATGGTAATGTAACTTGCCTGTAACTAAGCGCTCCTGAAAAGTTGTTGTAGCCACCTGAGACAAACAAGACAATCAATAAAGAAAGCTGCAAATGGATTTCGATAGACAGTTACACATCAGGCCACCGTTCAACTACAATACTTCAATAACAGTTTGAAAGACATGAAGGTGTATCACCACATATCACAAAGTCAAAGCAGGGAAAATAAGTAAATAAGTACTGAATAACTCGAAGTAACCGTTCTCATTCCAGAGATGTTGGAAATGAACTCGTGGGTTTAGGGTATTGGTTTTAGGTTCGCGGAAAGTATCAGTTTAGATTTGGTTCACTCAATTAGCTCTTCAAAAGAGAACTTCAGTCTCACCAATAAAGGGACGAAAAAACATTATGAATCATGTTCCTCAATAATTACTGTTTTCAAAAAATTAATCACATATCCTACTGAACAGGCCTTCAAGAACCCACATTTAGATCAACAAAATATTGTTTCTTAGCCACAGCTGGAATAATACCGTGCTTAACTCGTAAATTCATCGTTGCAATTCACATCGAAATCCCCCTGGGATTCCCGTCATCACTTAAACACATTCCACCCCCCCCCCCCCAAATAAAATGAGCTAATCTAACCTTAAGTCTTTTTTGACATTCAAACATATTTTCCTTGAAGTTCTATCAAAATGAGCGTGGCAGTGCAATGACAACTTTACTGCTTTCTCACTGTAATTTAAAACCCAGACAGACACTGTGGCAATATGACCATGTGACTCAGAGGAGCAATTATTTACTCACCGTGAGGGCGAGTCTGTGACTTTTACAACGGACGTTCCGGGAACACTCGAGAACAGGGAGACAAACACTTACAGCTGTCCTTGTCCTACGTATCAGGGAAGCAAAGCTAAACGCACAGTCGGGATTAGTCAGTGCGAGCAAATCGTTGCTTCACCTCTGACCATGTGGCCAAGCTGTTCCCCCGGAACCATGAAAGAAATATGGGGAGAAGGAGTGGGAGGAGGTGTCTGGGTCCCGGATGAGAGAGCATCGCCGGCGTCGTGACAGTGGCCATGGCCCGCTGGCTTACCGCAACCACGGACGTCGCCGAGGAGCGACAACAGTTGTGATGTCGTGTTCCCCCCTGGTGCTAACTGTCCACAACAACTCCACGTCTCTCCACTTGCTTCTCTGGTGGGTGTGACGTACCTATTGAGGAAACATTCACAACACCTAAGGGAAATGTTTTAACCCTTTCTTTCCACCGTCCGTCTAACTGGCATCCTGCCATGTCTCTTTGGTTTTTCAGCATTTGTCTCCCTGGACAATTTCCTTACTAGATAGGTTTGTCTGCAATGAGAGTGTCTGCTGAGTGAAAAACATTGTTATGCTAAATGGAGAAAACAGATGAAGGGTCTGAGATATACAATTCCAGGGATAGCTGTTTTTCCATCTGTGTCTTTGGAAATTGCATGCAGTAGAATCCTAGATCCGGTGGCGTTTTACTGGCACCTCATGTTCTGAGCTGCACAATTCTTTGGGAGGAACTGCCCAAAAGAACTGCAGCAAAAGCAGCCTTAATGACTTGCATCATATTCCTGTTCATAAGGTTACACCAGTGGGACTTGACTTGGGCAAGCCGCACGCTATAATTACAGTTTATTCTCTACAAAATGGTCACAGGCGAAGCCAATTGCAAAGACATTTGCCTTCTACTTAATGCCATGGAGCCAACAAAAAGGATTTTGTGTTTGTGTCTTGAGTAGGTAATTCTGGCCATCGTATACTAGAAACATTTACTCTAATTAAAATATCAGAGCCTATTGCTAAGCTAGAGCGCTCTTGCGTACAGGGTGGTCATCAGCCATTGAGGAATACCTTTAAAATAAAAGACAGTTGCTAATACTACTTGCCTGACATCCAATAGCTGCATCCAAGCATCACGAAAGGCTGAGGTTCAAGTCCCGATGCCTGGCATGAATGTCATACATTTTTCTGTGATGAATAGTGTACTAAAACTGAAGTGGCTGAATTCCTTTGTGTGTCATAAAGGTTCCTTCTGGTTTAGCATCCAGAGTATAGTTTTTCAAAAAATGGGTGGAATAGACTTTTCGTGGCGATGTGACTATGATTGAGGTAAACTGCCGGTAAATTACCATCAGCAGGTTCTTTTATAGTGGAACTTAATGTTTACACATAATGTTACACCATATAATACTTTCTGGAACACAGATACATTCTGAGTTATAGAAAATCCTTGCTTTTGGAGTTGAACAGAAAAAGGAATATGGTCAGTGGCTCAGCTGATGGATGGTTCTGGTAATTTATAGTACCACAGAGACTTTGTGATCAATTTGATTCCCAGTGCCCACTTCAGGAGTTCAATTGAGTGATGAAATCCGTTCCTGCATCCCTAAAAACAATGATCCAACAGTTTGTATTACACAGTATCGGAAATGAGGTCCCTCTGCGTTGACAGTGTTCATTTGATTAGTTTACAAAAAAATTATTGGTGTAAGTCAAACACTATTACTCTAGGCAACTAAAAAGAGGATATGTTCTGCAAGATTTAAGTGAGGAACAACAACAACAAATTAGAAAGCAATAGTAATCTAGTTCTTCCTGAAGCTGAAGAAGCATTTACAATTGTAAATGATACCTATCCTTCAAATATATATATATTTTTTTTACATAGGAGATTATAAAGGGAAAACATTCCATGTGGATTTTGTGATTAATAAAATGATCCTGATCCTCCCTGATATGTCAATGCATGTAAGGGGGAGTTGATTTTGCTGGATTTTCCGGTTTAGCAGAACGTTAAATTGACACAATGCTGTTGGAAAGGCAACCCATGTAGCTAATTATATGTGCAGTAATCATCCCATAGTTTTAACATCTGATGAATACAGGTTAATGCCTCATTAAGCAAGAAAGCATATCCAAAGCATGTCTTGGAAGAATGGACTAGTGCAGGTACATTGGAAATGTCTAATAGTGTTTTGAGTTAGCCAACACAGTATATGTTTTCTCTGATTTTAGCATTACAAACAGTTGCAGATAAGACCAGTCAGCACATGTACAAGCAGCATTTAATTAGGAAAAAAAATATTATTTTAATTAAGTAAAAACAAAATATGATTTAAATTACATTCATAAAAAAGTACCCACGTTGAGGCGAAGGATACAGGTAAAATATGACAGGTTTCTCTTGAATAACAACCCACTGCTTGTGTTTTAAACAAACTTGTGTATACAGATACAATTATAATTATTTCTATTCTTTGTAACTGTTCTATTTCCAGAAATAGCGCTTGTGATTTTTGACCGTTCAATCAAAGAATGTCACGTTATAATTCATTGATGTTCAATTGTGTAGCTGGTACACAACGTATCTTGTATTCGAGCAGAAGTACGGCACTGATTATGAAGTGCCTGGATCGTTGGTTGAAGGGCCTATTGCTCATATATCCAAAAATGGAATAAGAGCACTCTTACATTCTTTAATTTTACCGGGTCATTAAATGTGCCAAATCGAACCAAGTCAAACCAAGCGAGATGGCTGTAGCAATATGCTAAAAATATCAGTCAGCAGTGTTCGTAAGGGGCGAACCCTTAATTGCGTGAAAACAGTATTTGCCTACAAATTATTCCTGTCGATATCTGGTACAAATCTTCTCGTCATACCACATACATTAATACAAGCTAGATTGGTTTTCTGTTCATTAAATAATGTCCACAGTGCATACTTAGCAATAGTTCACCCTCAAGATCCAACTCAGTTTGGCACTTCCATGTGGACATGGCAGGTTCAATTTAATACATCTGTACATTTGGAATGTTATTTTCCTCATTCTGGCAGGATATCTCCAAAAGACAGATGTGTTGAGTATGGCAATGCTCAACTTCCAGGGTTGCCGGATTTCATTGACAGTATACGGCCCAATCACTGACGAAATGCAGCTGACTCGACAACAAAAAAATATTTGCTGACTCAACTATACAACCCTATCTGTATATCGACCCGCCCAAAACCCATTTTGGCCAGCACACGGTCAATATTCTTTTGCAGGAATCCTCCCAAGCTGTTTGTTCAGTCTGGTCTGACACATACTTGTGTCAGGGTGGAAGACTACTGAAGGGTGAAAATGACTGATCACCAATTTGCACAACAGTCACGAGAACACAATGATTTATCAATATCAAAAAATCAGTTTGTCCATCTTACATTTGCAGGCTTACCATGAAATCAGTGTGAGACAGTAAATGTCCACTAATCCAATGTTAAACTTTGGCATTAATTTGAGTAAAACTGGATGAATGTAATAATTAGCCACATCAACATCATAAGATGAGTTAATGCCACTCTAATAGAAACCTACAGGACTGGAATGTTGTTGAGTGAGTGTTATAAGAGAATCAATTAGATGCTAATGGAATAAAATGACAGAGAAATAATCTAGTTCCTTTTGACATAGAGGCTTCTGTAATCTATTCCAGTTATTCCAATTAGTGCCACTCAAATTCACAAATGTTGTGAGAACAAGGAAAAGCCTTGGTAAGATGGGAGGACTAAAAATAAATAAATGCAAAAACAGGTATTGCTCAGCATACAGGAGAACAGATATGTCCCTTAAATCAGGTGTTCCCAAACGTTTGTCCTCAAGAAGCTGTGGTGGGAAAATCACAGGTTCTTTGACTGCCTATTTTTTTTCTCGACATCAAGAAACTGAAAGCTGCCAGTTTATTTATGAACCAATTGCGTAGATTTTATGACAGACATTTAAACATCAGGTCAAGCTTGTGATATCACAGAACAATTTGGTGAGTCTGTGGCCTAGGAACCCTTGACCATGTCTCCCACACCAAAGCCCAAAGCCCTGACACCACATACGAAGGGTGCTGCCATAACTCTGTGGTGATCTTGAGGCAGCAGAATGCCTTGTGAATATCTCATGTCTGTAGTACCAATTCAATTGCTGTTTGCCATTTTACATGTTTGGACAAACGTCCAATTCCAACAGTGTAGCTTAGCGCAAACAAAAAAAAACTAAAACACACTACACAGTAGGTAAACGGGAGATATTCTGACAGAGTGAGGGAAAATGACAAGATGTAAACTGAGGCGCTCAAATTTGTGTTACCATTAGCAGTCCCTTCCTAGGTTGTGCATCCAAGATACTCAATTGCAGAGGGAGTGGCAATATTACAGTAACTTTCTCAAAACTCCCAAGATTTCCTAAACAAATCACTGTCCTACTGATATGAAGTGGTGACTGCAGGATGTCGTGGTGTGTATTGAGCCTTCTGTTCCCGGGTTGACATCTTGTACACAGGGCAACAGTTTCTGAGCATTGTTTTGCCATTTCTGAAAATCAAACTGAACTGCAGTTCGTTTTCCTGTATTGCTTGTTGGTGTTTTGCAGGTCTCCATGGCTGCGACAGACCGTTGACGGCCCAGAAGACCGAGCAAAAAGAATATTACATAGAGCTTTGTTGAGTTTGTTGACTCTACCTCCAAGCAGGATAAGTCCAGTTGGATGAATCGCAAGCGTCAACAGTCTGGAAAGAGAAAACACCAACACGTTAGTGAATACAGGATACATTTGGAGTATCTGGTAACTCTTGTCTCTACCAGCCCAGAATCAGAACTAGATAAACATCCCCTTTCCAAGGTTATTTTCTCAGGTCAAGCTTACATCTTCACATTTGGGTCCTTGCAAATCAACCTGGCTGTTGCTTAGTGACCACCAGCACCACCTATATATGAAGGGATTGCACGGCTACTGACGGAAACTCAAAATTCAGACTGTCGGGCCAATCGCCCCCCTGTTGGTCTCCATGGTCTGGGGCTTGATTTAATTCTAAACCTTGCAGGTGTTTGGTTCCGCTTCGATAAGCCGGGACTTAGTTAGCGGCCCCTCCGTGTGGGGAAACGCACTTTGCTGATGAAACGTAACTTCCTTCTACAAGGAAACCCGTTATACCAAGACAAGTATCCGTCAGTGGGGCTTCCTCATATCGGCAACGCGGGGAAAACATTGCCAATACTAAGCCGTTGTACAGGCAGAGTGGTGCAAGTCCACCACATTCTCCTGCGGACATATCAGATGAATCAAATGTACACAGCTGTGAAATCAAAGAAAATGGCTATGTGCAGATTATGCTAATTCTGGCGTTTGAAAATTGTAAATGGCACTTAAAAACGGATTGTGATAGAGACAAGCGGTTCACACCATTAGTTTTCCCCCAGAGGGTCATTCACACAGATCATAATATTATCTGACCCATCGGTGAAATTCCCCGGCTTTCACCGGAACCCCAACACACTGCCACTGTTGGCTCCTCTACATTATAACAACAACATTGTGTTTACCAGTTATTGCTGGAAGACGCCGGCACTCTGCGGGCTGAGCCGCAGCGGTGAACCTTGGCCTGGGAGCCCCGCTCGGTTAGCTCCAGCCCTTCGTGGTTCCTCTTTCTCGGCGGTGAGGGGCCAAAGGCCATGCGGTCTTCTGGCGCAGTCCGTCCGGTGTGGGAGGACGAGTGGGACCCTGAAATCACAGTGACCCCCGGTTAGAGAGGATGCTGTGTGGCCCGGGACACATCGGGCTACACGGTTCATCCGCCCGTAACCATCTCTCCGTCAGGTAATGTGGCTGGGTGATATTGTTCGACCTCAGTGCCCGTTACGGAGGCACGCCAAGCCTCGTGACCTCACCACCGGGTCAATTAGAGCATAGAGGGCTGTGGCCTGGATGTGGAATAACTGCAAGATCCTAACTAGGTCTAACAGGAGTCAATTTCCTCATAGATTCAAGACTAGGGTTGGATCGTCAGAAGGCAATATTAGAACTAATCTACATGGTTGGAGTGTTTGTTACTTTTTCAGGTTAAAAGACACACACCGGTGAAAGCCAACTGTTGTTTTTTACTGTGTCTTTATTCAGTCTGAATGGGACATCGGTACATTTTAAAGCCTTTCCTTTGGGAGCATACGAGTGAAATGCAGGCGATGTAGTGACCTGCAGAGAAACTGTAAAGCAAATAAACCGGGAGCCCAACATCAGGTCTGCGGCAGAGACACTACATACAATCACCAGCAGGACGTGTCAGGCGCCAACTGGGAAAACGGACTTACGGACAAAGACTGAAATCCTGTTCTGAAGTGAAACCGAGCATTTAAAAAAAAAAAAGCATTAGGCATACCGTTAGAGTATCCAAAACAACCGTCTCCTGCCTTATGCGTACCGTTAGAGTATCCAAAACAGCCCATGCAGAGCCACTGTGGCCCGGTACACCAGACCCTAAACCTCTTCAACAACCGATCGAACAGTAGCCGACCACATCACAGGACACCAACCTCAGCATGATTATGCATTTCTAACGGAGAGCAACGGTGCTACTCAAGTAAGAGGGTTGGGAGCACCAAACCAGGTCAAGGAGAACCAGAAAATAGCATGTTTTAAAATGATTGAGAGACAGCAATTACCCAAAGCGAATAATTTTTGAGGCACATGCTGTGCGCTGAATACAACAGTGTGAATGTTGTTTTCAGACTTGTTCACATGAACACCGGGCCCTGGGACGTCGATGACAGTGGAATAATGCTTTCGCCATTTTCCAATCGATGATGCACAGTCAGGTCTGGGATGATGAAATGCACAGGAAGAGGTCATCCACTCGGAGACACTTCAAGCCATCCCCTCTCTCATCCAAAACAAGTTTAGCCCTTCAGATCCCATAGCGGCCGCCGCATGCAGGGTTTCTTTAGCAATAATAGTTGTATTTTTGGGTAAAATCTACCCGATGTTGGTTCTTTTTTTCTACAGATGTCAGTTAGGCTACATAGAAACAAACCAAATTGCTTGCTGAAGCTAGCTTACCATCTGGTTCGTTTATGAGTTTATTAGACAAATTGTGTCGTAGCAAATGTGTAATGCATTCGCAGAGGAATTGGAGGAGGACGAGGTAGATTTTTTTTTATTACAAGCGTTTAGAAAACAATATATATTATTCAAAGTTCTGTGAATTTAAAACAACAGTTAACTTTAATTTGTTCTTAGTTTTTGTGCTTTATCTATATGTTTCAAATGGGTGAGAATATATGATTTATTTATAGAACTCATGGGAATTTACAGCAGCTTTCTATAATTCTACTGGGGTTTAAAAAAAGGGTTAAAAAACTGAACAAAGAGTAGTTTTGAAACAGCCAACTATGGGTTTTATTCGCTTAAAAGCTGCCACTGCTATCTGGAATAGGTCAATTGAAACATTTTGAAAAAGCAGTCTTCGCTATAGTGCAACGATCCTACAAAGACACTGACTAAACTACGGTCGCTCTCTTCTCTAGGCTACTAGGAAACACCAATACAGCAAATGATAATAATCTGAGGAGATATTTTCCCATGTGCGCAGTGCTCCCACATTAAATGGCGTAGTGGGTCACCTGTGGTGACGTCGGGGCGATCCGGAAGGCAACTTACCGCTGATGTCGCACGGTGTCCCGGAGGGGTCAGTCATCACCGCTGACTCCACCCCCTCCTGGATTGTCGAGACAGGACCCAGTAAGCCTGAGGGGGAGTGAGAGGAGCCACGTTAACATAATGAATATACAAGAAATGAATACACAATTTGCCACAGATATCGATCTCAGGATCCAAGGTGACCTCTAGACAGGAACCACGCCTTAAATCTGAACATTACAGACTCCTGGACAAAAGGACTTGTACCCTCTTACAGAAAGAGGGACATGATTACAATAGGCTTCTGAACAGAAGGCCCGAAAACACCTTCAGATGTGGAGTACAGATGTAGACTCCAAATTTGATAATGGATAAAGTAAAGGATATTTTTACTGTTTACATTGCACAATTAAAAAGACTTGATTTTCAACGCCCACAAACATTTGATTGGAATAACAACCTAAATGAAATAACATGTACAGTTTCTCTCTGCGGGAGCCAACACGCTCGAATCAAGACGTTACACCGTTAACGGCTCCTAAGGGCTAGGTCAAGGGCTTTATCCGACAGCTACTGGCTGCTGTAATTGGCTTCCCCGTTGCTTTGGCTTTGAGGACGGTTCCACTTAAAGGGTGGAGGGGGACGTCGGAGGTAAAGGTGGGGTGCCAGCTACTGACAATGGAACAGGGACACGTTGGGACACCGTCCGGTACGATTGGAGTGTCTAGTGTCTAGTTCTGGATGGTGGTAGCGATCGGTAGTTACAGGTCCAGGTGATGTGGTTGTCTGACTATCACCATATAAATGCACTAGTAGGCTGTACGTGCACCTGAACTCCAGCCATTATTATTCATATTTGGTTTTATTATCGTCCCTCTAAAAAGGACACACGAGGAACTAAAATACCAGCTAGTCGTCTCGAGTTCACTGGTTACAGCCAGGTCCCACGATCAGCTGAGTGTGTGTGGGCGTGGGTGGGTGTGTGGGCGTGGGCGGACGTAGGTGGGCGTGGGTGGGTGGGCGGGCGTGGGCGGGTGGGCGTGGGCAGTCGTGGGTGGGTGGGCGTGGGCAGTCGTGGGTGGGTGGGTGGGCGTGGGTGGGTGGGCGTGGGTGCACTCACTAAGTCCCTTGTAGCTGGACAGACTCTTGTAGATCTGCTTCATCCTCTCTACGTTGAGCCGGCTGCTCTGTGCGTGGTTGACCATGGGCCTGGGGTAGTCCACCCCGACCAGACAGCCTGCTGCCTTCTGCACCGACTCAGGGGCCGCCCACGGCTCGTGGATGTAGCGGTTGGGGTAACCCCTCAGTTTTGGGATGTACCTCCTGAATACACGTCAAAGGCAAAGTGGTTAATTGTCGTTACACCTGCGAACGCCAATCACCATCACAACTACCACCACCATGATCATCACAACCACCACCCTAATTATCAACAAAACCACCACCACCATCACATTATCATCACCACCATCATCATCATCTCCACCACCATCACCACAACCACCATCATAACAACCACCATCATCATCACCATCACCACGACCACCATCATCATCACAACAACCACCACAATCATCACAACCACCATAATCAGCACCACAACCACCATCATCATCATCATCATCATCACAACCACCATCATCACCACAACCACCATCATCACCACTACAACCACCATCATCACCACTACAACCACCATCATCACCACAACCACCATCATCACCACAACCACCATCATCACCACAACCACCATCATCACCACAACCACCATCATCACCACAACCACCATCATCACCACAACCACCATCATCACCACAACCACCATCAGCATCGTAGGGGCTGCTTGCTTATTTTTAACATGCTTTCGGTGGGGCAAATGTTAATGCTGAATGTTGCAAGAGGGGCGGCAGTCTGAATCTGTCGTGTAACATCACCTCATACTAGCTCAACAGGGCAGCAACACCAAGCAATTATATCACCGCCTGTGGCCAACTGAAGTAGTCTCAGTCGACCAATGAAGAAGAAATCTAGCTGCCGAAAAGTCACATTTCAAAATGATTGGAATCATTTTGACAGAAGCCCTGGCAGCCCCAGTCTGGTATTCAATAAGATCCCCATTGGGGAAGTACACTGTGTGTGTGTGTCTGTCTCTGTGTCTGTCTCTGTGTCTGTCTCGGTGTCTGTCTCTGTGTCTGTCTCTGTGTCTGTCTCTGTGTCTGTGTCTGTCCTGGTGTCTGTCCTGGTGTCTGTCTCGGTGTCTGTCTCGGTGTCTGTCCTGGTGTCTGTCCTGGTGTCTGTGTCGGTCTCTGTGTCGGTCTCTGTGTCGGTCTCTGTGTCTGTCCTGGTGTCTGTCCTGGTGTCTGTCTCTGTCTCTGTGTCTGTCCTGGTGTCTGTCCTGGTGTCTGTCCTGGTGTCTGTCTCTGTGTCTGTCTCTGTGTGTGTGTTCACCTGATGTAGTCACCGCTGGGGTCTGTTCTCCGGCCAAAGCCCACTGGACAGTAGCAGTGGAAGAACTGCTGGAAGAAGGCACTGCAGGACAGCCACATCCAGCTGCCGGCGTTCACGCTCCAGTCTGCATCCAGGAGGAGCTCCTCAAACACCTGGAACACAGAAAACATTGCAGACGTTCATCTGAGGCCCGTGCCTCTGTGCACTGCAAACGCACAGGATTTAAACGCCGTTGAAATACGACGCACAAGGGCAACATTTCTAGAGCGCCACAACGCTATACAAAACGCACAGAGACACGCACAAGATGTTCTAAATCTGGCCAAGGGACCAGAGCTCACAAAGGGGAGACATTGATCCACTTTCCCAATGTCGTGCGTAGATGAAGATGTAGAACTCAACCCCACGTTGACACCCCAAGATTCAAGTCCTGTCGGGGGTCAGGTGACCAGCGGATGGAACCCCCTGGCCTGTTCATAACGTCACGGAACAAGTTCTAACCCGACACTATAGAACCAAGGGAAGGTGGCTCTAAAGAATCTGAAATTGAATAGGATAATAACAGAAATGAATATTATCCCGGGGCACAAAGCGATGTGAAAGGCATTGATGCCTAGGCTCTGGCTACCCATATCAACCAGGCACGCCCCGGAGGTAAAGGGGCCCGTTGTGTTTGGACTGAATGGCTCTGGGAGTGGCTGCCTGCCAGTGGCCTTGAGCAGTTCTCAGAGGAACATAAAGGAACCACTGATCAGGTTTTTTGAGGGAATCACTTCTACCGGTAACGACCAGCTGGAGAGACAGTAGCCCCATAACGGGAGCCGCGACTGAACCATCCACCGGGAAAGAGGAGTGAACCAGCCTCAGGGAGAACCTTCGGGTGAGCTAGTCTTTGTTCCCGCTCTGACACACAGCTAATTAAGATTGCCTTGAGTGGCTAATTAGTGGATTCAGGCACTAGATTGGAGATGAAGTGAAAAGACAAGTTAACACCGCACCCCCCACCTTTACGGACCCTTCTACCCGTGCGGTCCTCTTTCCTCCTCCCCTCTCTTCCGTAAATCTATCAGGACCTTCTCCCGTGCTGATAATGTTTTGGTACTAGAACAACAGCCACATGCACAACATGATTGGATCCCATGTTTCAAGAGGTGCAATAAAATAGCCCAGAAGTGTTCCATACGCACAAGTTTGTATTTATCCCCCGTTTGTGACCATCTGTCTTTTGACAAGATCCATCCGCCTGACAGGTTCAGTATATCAAGAACCTGAATGAACAGCATTATAATTACAGTACAAAGGTGCACAGAGTGCTGGAGGCAATAAAAGGCAGATGTACAGTGAGGCATTTTCTCCCACAAAACAAGGCCACAGATGTCCAACAATTCAAAGGGAGCTGCAGTTGGCACGTCGAATGCAGAGACCTCCGCCAAAGCTGTTGTCGAAGAATTCCAAGTAATTTTCTCGACCACAAGCCGCCTCCATTAATCAATACCCTCAACCGCAGACAAGGTGTAACCACGCCAGCCCAGGACCTCCATGTTTAGCTTCCTGCCATGTTTCAGCTTCAGATATGGGGGTACGTTGAACAAAGGGAGGCTCCGTGGTACCTTCACGCCGTTCTCCCAGCTCATCCACAGGTCCCCCCGGGTCAGGAAGCAGGCCACGGCGTGCCGGGCCATGTGGTGGACCCAGCCCTCCTGCCTCAGCTGGGTCATGACGGCGTCGATCCAGGGGAAGCCCGTCCGGCCCTCGGTCCACTTGGCCAGCGCGTCTGGATTGTGGTCCCAGGGGACCTGCACACAGATGGGGTTTCCCTCCATCCGGTCGAACGCCGGGTTGCCTGTCGCGGCCGTGTAGAAGAACTCCCGCCACAGCAGCTGGGAGAAAAGCGAGAGGGGCGGAGGGCAGCCCTTGCGTGCCTAAGGGAGAGTCGGGTGGAAGGGGAACGCGGAGGTGGGGTTGATCGGGCGGCGGGTTAGGGGGCGGGGTGGAGGGGAACGGAGGTGGGGTTGTTTGGGCAGAGGGCCAGGAGGCCGGGGTGGAGGAACAGAAGCAACAACATTAGATTTCACCGTAGATTTAGAAGGAACGGACCGCAGTCAGGAAAGGCAGAGGACAGTAGCAGCTCACCGTCACGTATCCATCTCGGAGTCTGTGGTAGAGCGTTCTGCAGGACAGGCAACCGAAACTCAGATAAGGACTCAGGCCTGTGGGGCTGGCCATGAGGGAAGCCGCACTGATCTTCGGACGCTCAAAGTTCGCCATCCAGCCCTGGGGACAGAGCCGTGGATCATGGGTAATGTAGTCACCAGAAAGAGAAGTACTATTGGTGGTGGTAGGTGAGTCACACTCCGGTGGTGTTGATAGAGGAATGCTAAGCACGGGCTGTTGTTTTATTGATAGGGTTCACATGTCAACAAATCTGTCAATGCAGTTCCCCAGTCGGACAATGAAAACTTTTTCCACAAGCTCTTGCAGAATTCTAAAGAGTGTTTTTCACCAATGTTTTGTAGGTGGTGTTATATCCACCTCTGTATGGATCAGAGCCAGAGACGTGCAAAATAACGGAGAAATCATCACAACATGCTGGTCGGTAAAACCTTCTGTTTATCGTCAGTATTCAAGGTCCGTCACCATAGTAGCTGTGGCCACGCCCACATGACTCACCTTCTTGTCCATGTGACTGTTCAGTCTCTCCAGCGCCTCACTCTCTCCACCTCGCCACACGGCAGGACTTAAGCCATGCGTCTTGAAACCTGTCCAATGAATATGTTTAAATTCCACCATCCAAAAAGACAATCCGGGTTCATCACTAACAGATTGCTACAAAAACAAACAAGGCAAACACAACGTGGTTCACCTAGTTCCTCGAGGGAGGGCACTCCGTAACGCTGGTCGTGACTGGCCGTGACATCCGTCCGACAGCAGTCCGTCTGTTGCCGGGTGACGGAGGGGAGGGGCTTCTTCGGCAGCTCCAGCCGCTGGACGATGGCCTGGAAGCGCTTGAAGGTCAGTGGGGGTGTATTGTTGTTTAACTCAATGATCCTTCAACAAACACAAAAACCACAAAGCATTCACTGGCCCATTCTATTAGCTAGTCCGAGTGGGACTACCGTTTCCTTCTGCAACATTCTTACTACAGGACCCTCGAGTAATTCAGCTAGGAGTGCATCATATACACACATTTTCTACTAATAATAATACTAATCATATGATATTCTATAACAAATACATTTAGTAGAAAGCAAACGATTAGTTATTTAAAAAACGGTTCCCTTGCTCTCTGCTGCTGGTGCTACTTCTTTCGCAACAAAACACTTGGGTCATTCGATAAATTAGATTTGGGGATATATTTTGGTCCCTTTTGAATAAAAGGCCACATCCTGGACACAGAACGTGGATAACCCTTCTGTACCAGATCAAGGTTAGTGGTTTCTTTTAGCAGTATTCTCAGGTAGCATCCAAGTCATCCACAAACCAATCATCAGCAGGGGTGGGCAAACTACGGTATGAGGGCCAAATGCGCCCCGCGAGGCTGTCCCATCCGGCCCACGGAATGCCCTTTTCTGGCCTCCAAATCAATTATGATTAACAAATTACAAAAATAAATGTGGCCCTCCATTTCATTTCAAAATCCTGATGTGGCCCCCGAGCCAAAATATTTGCCACCCCTGTCTTAAAGGGTCCACAAGTGGTTATAATAAAAACAACAAGAAACAGGCATCATGTACAAGTTCTCTCCTGTGAAGTACAGTCGTTTCACTGAATTAGTACCAGTTCGGTTCTTTGGGCTAATCTGAACAAATATATGAGGAAGGGGAACCTTTTAAAACAACAGGATTCTTCAGGGGGAGGGAATAAAGTGGCACACGCGTGGAAACTCTTAAACTAACGTGCTGTTTTACCTCAGGGCAACAGACGCTACAGAAGCCTCTGAGTCAAAACAACCAATCCATCTGAGGAGGTCACAGGTTTCTCTAATTGCATCAAAGGCACTGCACCAGTGGCCTGGAGTTTTACAGTCAACACAATTCAGGACATGCAGATTGTTAATAGCTGTGCCTGGGTCATTAAAAAGCTTAGAGGCCACGTAATCCTGGTAATCCATCATCGGGATTTGGGAAGGATTTTCGATTGGCCAGCAGGCTGCTCGCACGAGACTTGACGAAATGAGCGACATTCTTCGGAGACGAAAAGAATTAGCTGCAGTAGAAAACGACCGTTGGTAGCCGCGCGAAATGAGTTAACGCACCAAGCCTTTCCCTATAAAACAAAATGTGGTTGTAGACGGCGTGACAAACAGGAGGAATGGATGGGCCACGTTGTGCTGAATCAGGCCTTTACACAACAGCCTCGACGACGCAACAGTGACATGAGCGAAAGACTCAAATGCAGGGAATGGAATAGAGAGAGCATGGGGGGGGAACTCGAAGAAAACACTGCAGAGAATTCCCGAGACCGAACAATCTCATGTAGACATTTCGATACAGTGACCTTGTTTTGACTAAGAGTTTTTTAGTCTGTCAGGAGAGAGATAAGAGGAGAAACCGTGAACGACTGATTGAGAGAGCGATGCACAGTGTCCCCGCCCAGGAGGATAAGCTTAGGGCAGGGTGAGCTTCCTTGTCTGGCGAGGCAGGCACATGCTCTCCAATGTGGC
This sequence comes from Novumbra hubbsi, assembly GCA_016801125.1. Taxonomy (NCBI): domain Eukaryota; kingdom Metazoa; phylum Chordata; class Actinopteri; order Esociformes; family Umbridae; genus Novumbra; species Novumbra hubbsi. Next base: position 37,011 of record JACXGK010003751.1, read on the forward strand.
TGACTACAATGCATGTGGAGTTTGGCTCCCCTCAGCACATGTTGTGTAGTGTGACAATGTAATAGTCCATCATTACCAGAAGGGGGCAGCGAAACCCTGGAAGTGAACGAGCTGGATCGGCATTACAGACGGACAGTGTATGTGTGTTCTCGTGTGGACAGAAGGATGGAAAAGAAAATCAAAATCCATCTGATTCAGGTTTTTTTGGCAGAGCTATTCAACATGACATGCTGTACTTCTGTCCCGCTGTGTTTCATTATAATGAAACAACTATTTATTTCCGGGAGAAGGAATACATAACACAAAAACAGATGCTAGCCAACCCCTCAGGAAGACCAGGTGTCTGTGGACCATTGGTTGAACCTAGATGCATTCCCCTGTAAGGGTTTGTGGCTGTTGGACTGAGGCTATTTATCCCTCAGAAGAATAACAACTAAGCAGTGCTTAACACTTCCCATCAAGCAGGCGCTCCCATCCAGAGAAATGTACAGCACACGTTTTCATATATTTTGATTTACTCTGTAAAGGCTGTGCTGAGTTCTTGCACAACACCACGCAAGGCTACGGCTCACAAGTTAGTATTACTATTAGGGACTGGTTTAAGGATAGTAGTGTTCAGAATCCAGGATGTTTTAAAATGAATGTTATTGAGGTTAAGGTTAGAAAACATGTACTTTTCTGTTTTCTGATCCACCCGGATGTGTATAAATGAACCACTGTGTGTGCTTGAGTGAGCTGCATTGTCAGCAATGCTAAACCTCCTTTTCAGGTTTATCACTTTCCAACCAAAGGCGTAGACGCTTAGAAGAATCTATGACCCCAGTCATGTTGGTGCCACCAGCTTGGTTTAGGTGGGTGTGTGTGTATTTACATACATGACCCTGTTTTATGAGTAGCATTACACCAGAGACCAAGGCAACAAACACGTGAGGTGTAAAGACGTGAGGTTTATTCACTACTATTTGGCGGTGTGTTATTCCTAGCTGGCTAAAGATAAACGCACTGTAGATCACATAGGCAAGGAGTGTCCACTAAATTGTCGAAATTGTAAAAATAAAGTGTCTTTGTTTTAGCTTGGATAAATGCTAATGTAAAACCAATATTCATTAAAGCAGTAACGCATTTAAAAGTGCCAGACCAATTATGAATATTGATCTGTAAGCACAAATCTGTACTCAATATTGATCCAAAGAAATTGACAACCCTGAGCACAGTGCCCAAGAAAAAACACATCCTAAACACCACCCCCGAATGGTTACCAGCAGAATTTGGAGGTGAGAAACAGATCCAAGGTATGTGCAACGGCTCCAATGATCTGACCTGGCAGGTTGGTAGAGCGTGTGGGAGTCCCTGACGCGCACCTCCACTCCAAAGTCCTGCGCCATCTTCAGGATCGTGGCGTCACGTCTCTTTCCGTAGGGCTCTGAGTCATACTCAAAGGTCACCCGGGTCACACTCCACTCCTAAAGGGGGCAGGGGAGAATTAGTTAGAGCAATGCCAATTCATTGAGGGGTGGCTGCTGGCCCACTAAATTGACCCACAGTCCCAAACACCTGAGGGAACGGCTAAGAGGTCAAGAGAGAGATTAAGGGCAAATGTTCAGGATTTAGAAAGTGATGTTCAAGCATCTTTTTTTGCTCCCTTCTCAGTTTCACTCATTCCCCCGTAGGCTCTCTTCTAATTTCCGATAGATCAAAAGGGAACCGGTTTAACGGAAATCAGCCAGTTTGGATTATTAACATTAAGCGTGCAATTTACACCTTTCTAGAAATACAAAGCACAAGTGTTACTCTCTGGTTCAATGATGCAGTGCTGATGAAGGTCCATCACACCCTCACCCACCCTGAGCTATGTCAGTAAAAGGAAAACATTCCCCTTGTCACAACTGACAATTTAAAACCATTTTTCTTTACCTGATTAAGATAGATGAGGTTTCTTTTTTAAACAGAAAGAGACCTGCTATGGACGACGGATCGATACTGTGTCTAGTCAAACATGATCCAAGCTCCTCTCCATTCAGGGATGTAGTTTGCATAACAAAAGGAGGGTTGACTGACCTTAACCGACAGGACTATTAGACAAAAACAAAACATTTGATTTATTCATGAGGGATGTGAGAGGCAACGCATGGGCTCCAGGATGTGTGCTTCTTGAGTATCATGCAGGTGCAAATGCACATGATTGAGGGTGTCCGGACTTGTGGGTGTGTGTTTATATCAGTATGTTGACATCTGTGTTTGTGCTCTGTACACATCCAAAGCACTAAGTCACAGGTCTTGCAGTAAACATGCCCTTTCAAACCAGTTGATTACCATTTCTGAACATTTCATGCAAATACCCTTTTAAGGCAAACCCAGGGTAGCCACCTGACCTCTGCAGAGCACCATCAACATCAGCCCTCATCCAACTAGTCAGCAATTACCCCTGACCTATCAGCTTCGCCTGTCCGCAGTTTACCCATTAGCGCGCACACAGCCACACGCAGGCGCACAACTGCCACACATTCAAACCCAGTTTGGAGTGACACAGTTGCACGTCTTGTTATTAAGGCGCATTGGCTTTGTGCATGGTGTGGACGAGAAAAGGCGTAGGCTAATCAGGGAATGTGAGGAAGACTCTGAACCCCGGCCTGTCGTCTTTATTCATATTACTATTCATGGGTCTCAGCAATGGGAAGACACGCACAGCAGTGAATATGAGGCTACAGCTCAACGGCCGTGTGAATGTGACAGTGTGAAGTGACAGTGCGGCGCGCGCCAGTGTCTGTATGTTTTCATCTCATCTACATATTCACAATTTGTACTAGCGTATTTTTTTATTAATTTGATAACTTCTCACCTTAAAAAGTTGTGGTAAGACATCAGTGGGCTGGCCTCGTATAACGAACAGCCTCAAGTTACGTTTTCGAAGGCTTGAATCAAGGTCTTCTAACGCTTCCAGTAGAAATCTGCACGAGACGGACAGACGTTTTTAGCAGCTGTGTGGTTTGCCTATACCAAGGTTTTCTGTATTGCCATTCTGTACAGTGATTAAAATGACCTACCATGACATAGCTGAGCTTTGTAGTTGAATACAAAACAGGAGGACGTTTTGTGCAGTTCAATTAAGACAGGCAACTTGCGGCTGCCCTGCTATAATATTATGTCATTGTCTTGCTATTCAAGTTAATTAGAAATGCGGAGGTAGTATTTTAAAGTTAACTACGATATAATATGCAAGTGAAATGCGGGGCGTTGGCCCTTTCAATCTAACTACCTATCTTAGTAAACTGTAAACTCAGATTGGCATTTGACTGTAACTACTGTATATTTGTCAAATTAAAAACAAGTTTACTAGATGAATATGATATTACACACAGAAAACCACATATGTATGTACTCATATTTGCCAAGTCAAAGCTTGCGTAATTCTGCTACAGGTAACTAGCTAACTACATAGTTCGCATTGCATTACAGCATAAATTCACATTATCACATTCGGATGCAAATAGTTAACTACAAAAGATCTTACAAAAACTATGAAGAATGTCGTATTACAAATGATCTCTTTATTGTTGTTTTGATAGTGGTTATTATGTTTTGTCCGCATTGAAAGCCTCAAGCTATAGGCATGTCCTGCCGATTCCAGTCTAGTGGATAACAGTGTTACAATCAGGTCCTATTATCTTATTTAAAGACACGTGTTAGTTTCATATTGTAATTTACCTCCATCGATTGATTCCAACATTAGCAGAACCAGCAAACAACGGGTCCAAAATATAAACACAACGCACTGTGTCAGCGCCGTCCAATGCTTCCTGCAACGTTGGATTGTCATGTAGTCTCAAACATTTGCGAAACCAATGGATAGAATTCACCACCATGATAAGAATAAATTCCAGACGTTTTTTTTTTTTAACTTATAGCTCTAATATTACCATATTTGTGGTTAAACTCTCCTCAACCACTACACTTCTTACTTCATCCGAGTAGTGTTAGCACATTCAACAACACCGGACACCATCCGCTCCTTCGCTTTTGGTCACTCATTGGTTGCGAAACGACATGAGCGAGGCGACTTCTACTCGGTTGATTGGTTATTTAGCACGTGTAGTCTACACCCGTAAACTCTTGTCTCCACCTGGTCACGTTTGCCTGGCGTGTTATCGTTTTCAATGCTAAATCTAGCTCCGCCTAATAGATTAATGTCGGGGTTACGTAGGGGGTCACATGAATTCTATTGAAGTCATGATTTATGTTGTATACGTTTTTTTGTATAGTATACCTTATGAAAAAGACATAGATGCAACTGTTTTATGTGTGAGTAGTGTCTGGTCCGGTCTGATCTTTTCATAACGAGCTTTATACAAGCATGAATGCAGAAGGGGGTGTGGTGTATAGTCAATATTCAACGGCTAAGACCTGTTTTAAGGACTCATCGATCAGCGCTTAGCCGGGGTATACTGGAAATATACAAACCCCAGAGAGGTCTTGCAATTACCTAGCAATTACAGCAGTAATAATTGATAAATGATTGATAAATAAAATAACGGCCTAAAACAGGTATAATATGCCTCTCTGAACAACATATGAAATAACTCTTTCACTGTCTCTTGTTAGAGACACGAATATCAGGTCGGCCGCAATGAAATGTCTGGTTACTGGGGACTTCATGTCGTCGGTTTGGATATTTTTCATAGGACAGAGAGAATTAAAAAATGTTATAACACATTTCAAGCTATTCAAAAGTTTGCAAAAGATGGGACTTGGGCTGGTTTCTCATAGATGTGTCTCTATGCGCGCGAATATTAATACCACAACAGCTTTGTTAATGTCAGCTCGCAAGTCAAGTGCACGATTACACAGACTAATAAGAATAATGTATAGATTTTTGGAATTGAACGAAAAGACAACGGGCTCCAAAAAGACCGGGGGCTGAAGCACGGGATGCCCAGGCAGGCCTAACAACGCCACTGGTCATGGAGCAGAATTGTGTTTGTCTTGCGGTTTTACATCTTATTTCCTGCAAATATACGCAATTGTTAGCTAATCGACAGTTAATTGACATCAAACTCTGATGGAGAACATAATTTCGACTATGTGTTTCGTTTATCTTACTAGACCACAACTGAGTTTAATAAAGCATTACAAAAAAATATATCATTAAAAGTAAACAGAAAACAGAGGGTCCGCTAGTTACTAACTTTATTAGGTAGTTAGTCCTGAGAATCTCTGGACCAATTAATCCAGCGCTGTTACCAAGAATGACTGTAATGTCTATTTTCATGAGACGATACCTGTTTTATGCTTTCAGAAGCTGACACTTCAACGCACCGCGACATGAACACAAGAGCGCCACCTGTCAACAAGATTTGCTAATGAAAAAAACGCGTAACAAATTACCCACCATGCATCTCGAATGAAATGTTTTTTAGTTTTCCGTTTATATTCAAAAACGAGACCATATTCATAGCATCATAATATTGTGCAATGCATGAGTATGACTGTCCACTTTTAACAAGAAAATGACGTGTTTGAGGTAGACAGGATTAGTGTAACCGAAATAGGGAATGTCATGTCCGAGAAAGGCCCCCTTACTTTTCTCTGTTATCGTCAGTACACTCTGGTTTCTCTTCAGATCGCATAAATCTTTCGCCTTTTACTAAAGATTTCCGTGGAGAGGAACATTATGAGTATCAACTAATTTTTTGATGCTCTGCCTTGCGGCGGGGCTTCCTATTATTGTCTAATAATAAAGAAAGAGAATCAAGTAAACACTAAGGGTTTACCAAAGGCCTCTAGGGAACTTGAAAGCTCATCCGAAGGTGTTCACTGCGTGAAATATTATATCACATTGCATAGTATTGAAATCCGCTGAACAAAAGAAGAATTCACTTTTTTTTTTTGCATGTTTACTATACAACA
>JACXGK010003752.1:0-42789 GCA_016801125.1 Novumbra hubbsi
GATGGCCGCTAGGTAATACTGATGACCGCTAGGGAATACTGATGGCCGCTAGGTAATACTGATGACCGCTAGGGAATACAGATCACCACATGGAAACATTGATAAAGCCCCAGCTGTAATGCATTACTAATTGCATGTGTGAAGGAATCGAAAAACGCCAATTCTATGTTTATTTACAACCCATTCAATGAGCCTTCATTTTGTAATACATCCATTCAGATGTATATCCACTATGTCATGTAAATGCTATGGCATGTCTCTATGTTTCTGTGTGTCTAATCATACGCTATCGTTGGAATGTTTGTGTGTTAAAAATGTTTATCTCCAGTCTGACTTCAGGACCTAATGTCAGGCCTTTATCACCCTACCTTGACCCATGGGTAGACCACACATGTCTTACAATATGGAAGCATAGTTTAGAGGGTGTCCCTAGTTGAGGAAGCTAAGAGGAGCTATTCTTCAGGACTAGTCCCGTGATCCTTAGGTTAACTATCTAACCTTCAGGGAAGTTTGTAATTAAGACCTAAATTACCTGTTAAAGGAAGTTCATAATTAACCTGTGGGTAATACAATTAGATGGAAGAGTGAAAAAGTATCTATTTAGGACACTGATTCCTCACAAAACTACTTTTACCTAGTAATATAAATCTTTATTAGGAACTTCTCAAAAGTGGTGAACACAAGAAAATATCACAAGAAAATATCACAAGAAAATATCTCTGACAAAGAACCTAAAGGTAAAAGCCAAGGATCTGCAGGCGTTTCTTGCAAGTCACACTGTGTTCATCTATTTTATGTCAGATGAAGACAGACATTATTTTAGGAGCCATTTATGCAGGTCTCCAGGTAACTCAAACACAAACCTTTTATCGCCCCTATAAGAAGTTATACATTAATATACATTAATTAATAAAGTATTTTCTCATTTGAGTTTACCTTTGTAGCCCCAGGGTACACCGTGACCTGAGAAGGGAAGGAGAAGATGGAAGATTATTAATGAATCAGTGTTTAGTAAATATGAATTAATCACTGATTTTATCATATTAATTAGCCAGTGATTTGAAAAGCAACAGAATAATATTGATTAGAATTAATTTACAATATGGGTTCCTGTATTTATATCTGTACTTTCAATGGGGAGGAGCATCACATGTCGCCGGCCAAGAATGTTGGTCAAGACATTGGAAAATAACAATGTACTGACGCAAAGGATGGGAATGGGAACTTAAATAAACTGTATACCCCGCTTATGTATCAGGCAAACTTAACATGCATCAACTTAACACTAAACGTCCAACACTGGTCAACTATTAAGGACACTGTATTTACTGAATAGTGCGGTTAACAGAAAGAGGGTTCTGATCCAAGCTGAAAGAGCCGCGTTTCCCCGCACACCGCCATTGGAGGACTCATGTTCAGGCAGATGTGTCTTATGTTACTGTTAGCTACACTTGTAATCCCCACTCTGTGCCCCAGTGTGAATGTGGCATTTATTCAGCGTGCCAACCAGCCTGGTCCGAGGGGCCCAGGTGGGACATAGAGCTGGGACATGGAGCCCTCTAAAGGGGTAGAGGTCTCCAAGCAGCCTGATTGTAAGACCCTGGGTGGCACTGCCAGCAGAAAGTACAGAGAAAGCTATTCAGCAGGCCGTGCCTGGCCATGAACCCAGCAAGGGGGACAGAGAGACAGACCACCGTATCCACTGTGAATAGCTACTCTGTCAGTTTCAATGGTTTCAGTTACGAATGCGTCATCAACTAAAAATAAATAAATAACTAAACATAACGTGAGAATGATATTATCAGACCGGTGACACCACCAAACCACCATCGCATTCAAAAGTGTGCGGTTTTAATGTTGATTGGTTGAAAGCGGCGGTATATTCCACAGGTACAAAGTTACATAACGTTTTACCATTCTAACTATGATGGTATCATGTTAATTCTAGCAACACGGCATCACCGGGACGACACAAACACATCCTCTAAAGTCAAAAACAAATCTGACAATGGGGTGAGAAATAAAAGCTTGCAACCAGACAGAAAATGCTGACATCAGGCAACACTAGCAGACTAAATCAGACAGAACTTGATTCTTAGAGGCAATGAGATTTTTTTTAACATGAGGCTTGTTCAGATTTGTCATGGTAACTGGTTTACACAATGTTCTTTCTTGGCACATACATTTTCTCACCCTATTGTCAGATTTGTTTTGTCATAATTGAAGCATTCCTTCTTCTAATCTGAAGTTCCATTTTAGCGTACTTTTGAGGAAGCATTTTTGACATGTCTGGGCTGCATCCAGACACTCTGAGATTCATTGTGTTTATGAATAGCTCTCAGCCTCGACCACTGGCCCTATACCAGACCCCCTTGTGACATATCCCTTAAATACATCTACCCGGGTTCTTTGTCTCGACTCCGCAATCTTAACAAGAAGTTGAATAAAGCCTCACAATCAACAGTGAATCTCACCACAAGGGAAACCTCATGCTCTCTGTCTGGGGTCCGGAATGAAGGACGTCGAACAGTGCCGTTCAGACTACCAACATGGATGACCAGTCACCCACCGCACAGAGCCAGGCTGAGTTGACGGCTTGCTGTAAGTTCCCTAAAAGGTCTGAGTTTTCCATTCATTTCCCTCCCAAAGGAGAATGTCCGGTTGATTCACCTGCCTCTTTGTTGTAAAGACCGTTCCCAACCACTGACAAAAGCCACAGGCACAAATCTATGTTCAACACTCAGTTCGTAAATGGTGAATTTCACCCAAACCATTGGTTACTGGCATGTTTCTGGGCTTGCCAGCCACACAAGAAAGTATGTGTTTTACCGTTACTGAGTCAGACACGTGGTGGAACAGTTGTCTGATAAAATGCTGGCCTGCACATTCTGAATGACTGTAACTTCTTCCCTGGGTACTGACTCTACGTGCCTCGGAGAACGTATATCGAGTACCAGGACAGAATGAGACTTGTTCCACATGACTCAGAATATGCGGGTGAACAATCAATAGGACATGTCTTTTATGTGGTGCATAGCTGCAAATTACCCACTGACGTCAAAGGTGGAAAGTATTTCTGAGACATCCAAAACTATATGGAAAGACTACTTCTGTGATGAATGCCAAGTTAATAAAAAAAACACCTTATTAGGTCAACTTGAAGAATGCCTTGTTTTAGATTTCATCCAGCCCATGGTACACAGAATAGAATTTGGATGTAACCCCTTTTTTCTAGATCTTTCTTCATCCAACAATTGAAATTAAGATCACATTGGAAAGAAAAGATCTTCCTATATATCTTCCTACCATAAATTGAATCAAATGTACAGATGTTTATCTAGTGGCTCTGGGTCACATCTGATGCCCCCACGTAGAACCTGCATTTTGTAGCAGATGCTGGCAAGTCATGTGTGTAGTCAACAGTGTCAATACTGTATGGATAGATACGGTTACATTGTTAACACCACTGTAGCAAGTCGGCCGTGAAACTTGATTTCAGTTTTAACGGTCTAGAAGACCAGATATTGGCTTAATTATCACTGAGGAGAAGTTTGGTTGCGGCACGACGTAAATAAAAGTTGTATTCGAGAGGAACCTTACTGAAGTGAAGCCTTGTGGGACGTGAAAAGAGATATGGGCCAATCAGGAATGAGGGGCCCAAGGTGGTGGCCAGAATGGGAAAATGGCCAAGTGGGAAGCAACCCAGGACAGAACAGTTAAACACACATACTTGAACAATAGGTTTTAAAGGACTTTTTGTGACCAGAGAGTTAGGACACCCTTTCAACATCTGAAAAACAGCAATGTCCCACTCACTGCCCTGGGGCATTTAGACCGTTAGACCAGAAGAAAGAATAATTCCTTACGGGCCCTACAAAAGTGTCTGGTCACCTTTCTAAGACTGACCTTGTTGAGCTTTTGCGTAGAACCTTACTGCTGGGGTGATATGCTGGCAGGCAGGTTTACCATCGACTTATTTATTCAATAAAACAAATGTTGTCAAAAATCTTACAACAGTTGTCAGATGTAGGACAAAGCTTTTAGAGGAATAATTAATTTAAATATGTTTGACAATGGTAGGTATGTATTTTATTCAATAACTGAAAACTAGAATAAATCTACTCTGAATCTTAAAATCCAATCGGATTAACTACACATTTTTACAATCTACATGTTAAATTCAACAAATAATACAATTAAATGATAAAATAATATCTGTGAATGTTTTAATCACAGGTGTGAGCTATCAAAGCCATTGAACTATGAAGCACTAAGTTCTCAATTTTTAGAGTTTATTGTCCAGAGTCTATTTATTGTCCAAAGTCTATCACTTCTATTAAGTCAAATGACACAATTATGGTTAAATCAGCTTGAAACATCTATCGGAATCACTATGACAGTGTCATAAAACAACAACCTTGGCTCAGATTTCAAAGGGTTTAAACACTTACAAACTTGTGTAACTAATCACTCTTAGTGGCTTAAAAACATGCAGTGGATTGAAGCTTTTTTCTAAATATAATCACAACATTATGATAAGTCAAATATGTGTAGGGAAAACGTATTGCTGGAAAGTCTGGCTTTTAAGTGTGACCCTTTTAACTTATTTATTTAAACATGAACATAAGAATAAGTAGGTTAACATCTAAGCAAGTATTAAAACCAAAAAACAGCATTCGTCATGAAGGAAACTTGAAATAAGCTACATTACGCGATCGAAGGTTCTGTGCATGAGGGGCCAGATTCAGCTTTCACGTGCTGTCGATTTGCCATGTTGCCTGCGCCAATTGAAGCAGTGGAAACATAACACTAAAACACATGCTATAGGGACTGAATGGAAATTACTAATGAAATGAAATAGTGACCATTATGTATTTAAATCCCTGCCTATACAATTTGAGGCCCTACACACACACACACCACAAAACTGTTACGTGAACAAAAAAAGGGTTCAATTAGTGTTCTTTGACTGTCCCTCTTTGGTTCAAATAAGAGTACAACGCATCGGCTTAACCTCACCCTTAGAATGATGGCCCTGTATCTCCTTCTCACGGCTCCTATCATCATCATCCTCATCATTCTCCTCCTTGGATAACGACGAAGAGGAGGACAACTTTACCACCAGAACCTGGAGGACGAGGAGGATCAGAAAGATTTTGTGCATCATCCGGTCTGTGTGAAGGTCTTCAAGGTCTCTCCGATAGCCTCTCTCCGGCGTCCAACAGGCAAGGGCAGAAGACCCCTGGTAATGGCTCTTTCAAGAAGCCACTCCTCAGCTAGTGATCAACTTGGTTTTCACTCAGTGGGCACTGAACACGTCCTCCTGGAAATGTTTCTTCACTGAGACAGCACTCGACCAGTCATCAACCCCGGCAGGCACTCAACAGTAATGGTTTCCTGATTGGAGCATTTATCAGCTGGGCTAAACAGAGAGGTCAACAGAGCACCCTTATTCAACAATGAGGTATGACAAGGTTCAGCCTCTCTCACTCATTGACGCGTCTCCTTATGTACCAAAGCTCACCTGGGCTGGGCTTTTACAAACCTCCCGAGACTTGCCGAGGCCTCCAATCAGAATTTCAGAAGAAGCGGAAAGTTCCCAGTCCCCCCCCCATCACACACACACACACACACACACAATAAACGTCACTCCCTTTCTGCTGGACCTCATTCACACATGGGCACACACACTCACACAGACCTTATCTAATCTGCTGCCTAATTTAGGCTGTGTTTTTCTTTCTTGTTCTGTATAGATGTGTGAAGTCCAGAAGACAGCCCCGGGGGACGTGCCAATGTAACCAATGATTTCACAGTCCTCAAGTCCAAAACATATTCCAGGCAATGTACACATCTTGAACATTGAACTCCCTATAAAATAATTATTTGTTCAAAATGCATCATCTCTATCCAATCTAGTTGCTATGCATATGTAAAATAAACATACACTGACGATTTCCCTCTGGTTTGACGAGAACATTTGAATTGGTAATAAACTGGCATTTAAAAAAAACAATTATCAATTGCCACCGATAAGTAAGTGTTTGACGAATATGTTTCATTGACCAAATGTATACTGGGTCAAAATGCCAATACATAATAGGGAGGTAGTCTACATTTATTCTGCATTGAAAGTTTGATTTCGGCCCAAACGACAGTTCGGCAGTTTCATCCAGCTCTGGACAAAATGTACGTTCATTTCTGTAGTGTCAAATCTTACAAAAAATCCATTCAATCGATTTATTTTCCTCCGGTTTAAACGGATTTTTTTGATTGTGTCATTTGAACCGTTTTTAAGGAATTGTATGCCCCAGCGATCCCGAGGAGTCACACATGTCTTTGCCGCCACCTTCTTGCAGTCTGTGCTAACTGACTGAGACATTAAACCGTGTCATTAACCACCCGCAATGTTGCTCGGGTAAGACAATTAGGTTGGCTCAGTCAAGTGGAAGTCTTAAACAATCCACGTGGAATTGAAAAGACACGATTTATTCATTAAAACTTCCTACAGGAAAGCGTGAATTTAATGAGGGATTACGATCGGGAACGCAGCTTTTAATCCTTATTGTTTGGCTGATATAAATAGCAAATCATTTAAGTCAAACATCTCCAAGCCGCTCTCCAACAGTGTAAAATAGATTCATAAAAACTATAATGAAACAAAATTACAAACTAATAATAACATTATAATTTTAGTTAATTTTGGTGGAATAAAACAAGTTCGAAATTATTTATGAGACTAAAGTATTGAACGTTGGCATACTAGACAATAGTTTTGGAAAACTAAAGAGTTTTCACAGTCAATGCCAGCAACTAATTTCTTTAATTACATAAAATGCTGGCAAAGGCGCTGCTTTAGATGAACGACTTGAGATACGGATTAATGTTAAGGTCGTGTAATTATTCCTATTAGATGCAGTGGCTAGTAGGCGTTGGTTGATTTTGACTGATTGGATTACAACCATTTGTGTGTGTCGAGTCTTAATTGTATTCCCTGTCTGTCAAATGCTTACTATAGGTTAATGAGGAAATTCATTTGATGTGACAATAAATGTCACTAAAACAGAGACATTTGTTTTACTGAAATGTGTCATTTAGACAATAGGACCTTATTCATATATGAAGAACTAAAACGTAAAATGACCAAACCTGGACAAAATAAAAAGGGTGCAAAAACTAACACTCAACATTTACTATGCCTCGGCATTTGCTAAAATAATAAATATAAAAAATGTATATGCTTTCAGAAAAATATGTAGACACATTGGTCAAACGCATGCACAGCCCAAATAAAGGCAGAATGTTCCCATGAGACAAAATAAGAAAAACTAAAAAACAATAGAAAATATGAATTTTCCTCTCCTCTTGGTCTTCCATTCAATATATTTACCCTAGTCCCAGCACAAAGCGGAGACCTACTCTCTAGGTTTATTCCTACCTTTCAACCCTTTCAACCCTTCTAGGGAGTTTGGGTCTTTCTAAACTGGATATCTGCATTGATTTTTTCAATTCAGTTTTTTTGCAACACACTGTATCTTAATTACTTTCATCATCAAGAATTTGTACTCATACTATTGTTTGTACGGTCTTAATGTATCTTACTAGCTATTGGGTTAGACCGTCCCCTTTGTAATGCTTTTTGGTTTTCTATTCCAAAACCTTGGATTTCAATGAAGTTACTATATGATTATGGTATATATTTGCTGTGTTCCTTATCTCAGCCTCATCCTCCAAGGTGTCCAACTGGATCCCCAGCTCAGAGCTTGTCTTCCTTATAAGTCCATTGAACTTCCTGCATTCCCAGACCTGATGTTGGCACTGTAACACACCACCTCAAGATGGCACTAGACACCAGACTGGTAGAACCTATGCAGCGGTGAAGTGCATAAGTCAAAGTACACATTGTGGTCTGCCAATCAGGAGCCCAGGGTTCCTCCATACGCAGCAGAGGCAACACCACAGACTGATGAAACCACAATGCAACACAAACAATTTAAAAAGACCAACACTGCCACATATATTAATTGTTTTTGGGGATACAAATGTATTTGGGGTCATTTGACTTTATTCTAAAATAAATGTAAGGTCTTCAAATTAAACATTTCTACTACTTCCAAGCTGATGTGTCCTGAAAGCTACAGCCGCAGAGACTCCACTGGCCCGAATACATCTCATGGGACCCGTTCATAGCTCTCGTTCAGGTCAATTTGACTTTGTTAACATATCCCTTCTGATTACATCTTACCACTCAGGTCCCAACCTGCACTTCATAAAAAATATACATTCAAAATGACCTTAAAGTCACTTTGCATATGCATGTACAACTTCTGGGCCACATCCTGACTGATGGCAACCCATTCTTGCATAATCAATGCTTGGAGTTTGTCAGAATTTGTGGGGTTTTGTTTGTCCACCTTGTCTGGGGAGTTTCCTGGCTATGGACCGGCTATGGACCGAAAACGTAAATGTTTAGTTACCAGAGTTATCCCTTTTGCCTTATGCTCCATCGTGCTGGAAGAGGCATTGTTCATCCCAAAACTGTTCTTGGGTAGTGGGGAGAAGTTGCTCTCGGAGGATGTTTTAGTACCATTCTTTATTCATAGCTGCGTTCTTAGGCTAGATTGTGAGTGAGCCCACTCCCACGGCTGAAAATCAATCCCACACACGAATGGTCTCAGGATGCTTTACTGTTGGCATGACACAGAACTGATGGTAGCGCTCACCTTTTCGATTCAAAAATTAAATTGGGGATAAAAATCATAGAATTGCAGATATAAAAAAATATTTGAAAAAATAATTACAAAACTTTGACAATGATTGACAAGCATACAATAAATAATCGTCACTCAGAAAAGAAAACCAGTCGAAAGAGAAGAGTCTTTATAAAAATAATAACAATAGCAAATGATTTCCAAACAAAACAAGAAACTTTCAATAAATGAATTTTTTTTTTTTTTTTTTTCTAAGAACCAGAAGAATGACAGAGCGTTTAACTATACCTACTGCATTCGTCAAATTCAGTGCCATTAAGTCAAAATCATGGGTAGTTGTACATCATTTGAATGGTACCTATATAGACTCCATAACACTTTCACATCTCAAACAAGAACACATTCATCAGCAGTACATTCTTAAGTCAACAACCACAAGTTATAACAGCTGACTAATATGATACATTTTCTGTATCAAGATATAAAGTTGTTCACATATCGTTTCCCACAGATCTCTACTTATCTCCAAATATCTATAAAAATGTAAAAAAAAATGGTATCTCTAGATTTGATTTAAAATTCAGGGTATGTGTAAATGGACTTTACAATAAAAAGCTATTCTGATTTTACCACAAAGTCCTTATGTAGGAACCCATTTAAATAATAATGTTGACTAAGAAATATTGTGAATGGAATTAAAGAAAAATGTAATCTTGAATTTGATAACAACTTGAGCATGAATTGACTGTTAACAAAAATAATGATAGTTTCTTTAAAAACCTTTCTTAAAAATATGGTATTTATAATTATGGTTTACAATCTAAAATAAGAAAGGCATGAAACCTTGAGTTACACAGAAAGTTGGAGGGAAACATCCTGCTCACACCTCTTCTCACCACTGCCGTGATGACACCACTAAACCTCTTCTCACCACTTCTCCAACAGAGGCACATTCAGTGAGGTGCAATGTTCCATACGCTTAAGACAGAAATGCACTGAGTAGCAGTGATTGGCTCCCTAATTCCGCAAAGACAGAACCTCTTATCCGTCCTACAAATTACGTTTTTAGAACACAGCACCCTGCAGACCTACGAGACAAGACAACCTCATAGGCAGCGTAATAAAAACTCAAGTGGTGGCTTTTCATATTAAACATCAGGATGACATACCTAATGACCAGAAACCATCAGTGTCCCGGCATGAAATGAGGTCGACAACACATTGGGTGACGCTCAAGTGTAGACTCAACGTACAGACTTACCACCAAACCAAAAAACTGCATGGGGTGGACAATGCGTTTACAGACTAAAGCGTCCGTGTGGGGTAACCGGACCACAAATAGCCTGCCATGACTTCCATGTGAGCAGGGAGAAAGCAGTCCCTCACACACGCAATAGTCCAATGACGGTACGTGAAGAGACTACAGACCATAAAAACATACCACCAAAACACGATTTAGGGTCCCTAGTCAAGATCATGGAGTTTAGGACCATACTGAGACAGGTAAACGAATGCATGAGACAGTCATAGAATTAACCCTTAGTACAGAAGAAATATACAGGCCTTTGACAAATAACTAAGCCTTAAATCGCCTTGCTTTAAGAAGCAGACAGGTATATTTTAAATGTACAGGAGGTGGTTCGAAGAATATCATTTAGCAATCAACGAAAACTGGCTCTTTTTCAGACTAAAAGTAGCAGTGACTGAAAATCATTTTAAGGATAAACCGAAAATGAGGGGCGCATTTGGGTATATAGTAACTACATATGGGTACATAGTAACTACACGACTACACGACGTCAGCATTAAGTCGATGTTTAAAAACAATGTCTGTAATACAGTGACTAAACGTACAGTCAGTTACCGTTGGATCACGGTCTTTCCACACCCTCTACATACAACAAGGGTATATCGGCCTAACAAGCAAGGTAATAGGATTACAAGTTCGTAAAGTAAAATGGAATACTGAAAACAAGCATACCATATTGGATTTAACGGTAAATTCATTTTATTCATAGTATAATGCCGGGTAGCGCAAACCTTTGAACCACACACGGGCAAATTGCCTTTTCACCTTAAATTAGTTAGTAAGGAATGAGGACAACATAACAGCGTCAATTAATCTCATGTAGAAAGATTGTGTTCGAGATCGTATTCCAAGTGTAAAAGAGGTGCAGACGCATAGCTATCCAAGTCCACTGTGAGAGAGCTGCTATTCACTAGCCTTTCATAGTCTTACAGCTTTATCAGGCTAGCTTTACCAGGCCCTGCTGCATCCTCAAGGCGAGCTACAAATGTGACACGTTCCAGATTGCATAAAAATAGAAACCCCATCCGTATCTCATTATGTAACACGCAGGGCAAAATGTTGACCTGGAACATTGGAAGCAGTTACGAGAACAACGCTACGTTCAGCCGTCACGGGCTGAGGCATTCAAAATGGCTGCCAGTACGAGAAATTCTACTCCAGCTACTGTACTGTTAGAGTATAGCGGCACAGTCTACTTTGAGCCAAGCCTCGCATCAGTTCACACAAGCTATACCCTAAAACATATAAATCGGGAGCTCAAGTCTTTAAAGCAGTGAATCTGACCAAAGTTGGACTTTGCAGTCCTATAAAAAAGTTACACAAAATGGAGACAAACATACTGAACTGGGTAAGTTGAGGATGATGATCAGATTTAGTGAGCATAATGCTTCCATCACTGTCGCTTTGATGCATCAATAAACCACAAACCTAAAACTTGATCTTCATTTATGCTCAATGCATGGCTATACTACTCTCACCAAGGAGGATCGAAACACTTCTGGTTTTCACCCTCATTTACGTAAGAGACTGGAACACTACGGGTGGACAGGCCATGATTTCCTAGATACAGAACTACATACACAGTTCTTAAGTTCAGATTCAACCCTTCACGTATAAACAGCAGCAATTAGTTCACGTTCGGAGTAAAAACAAAAAAGAAACAAACCGATCAGCAAAAGAAGGCTTTTAAATGTGGTCAGAACACTTCCTCCCAACCCTAAGGTTGAGTGGCAGCCATTCCATAGTATCAGAATACCAGTCCGATACTCCAAGGTTGTGGTCACGAGGGCACGCATTAAAAAGAAAACACCATCAGTTTCTCACTGGACAGGCCGAGGTGAGCCCTCCTTGTTTTAGCTCCTCAACTTCCTGTTGCTCTCTAATGAACACAACCCGTGAGCGGGCCTCGTATCTCAGGAGTCAAAGCATTTCATGATGGCCTCCCGATCAAACTTGAAGTTGAGGAAGGACCTGGAGGAGAATAGGGATTCACAGTGGCCATTGCAGACCGTCTGGTGCCTACTGGTGGAGCTGCACATGTCACACGTGGGTGGTGCATCTGGAGAGAGAAAGGGTGTAGTTTCACTCAGAAGCCAGGGGGACATTCAGATCACAACCTTTAGGAGAGACAGTTTGCTTCAACACGTTTTATTCCAGACTAAGGGTGTGAACCTTTTAATATGTTGGGGCCATAAACAGACAGCCAAAACACCAAAATGTGCCTGCATAGCCTGCCGTTAGTAACCGATGTCCATTATTAAAAAAAAAAAAAAAACAGGCTGGTGTTCTCTAGTTCCTCCAGAGTTCTTAACCTTTCTTTTAATAGGACTGCTTACTGACATCTTGCCAGTCCGATAACGTAAGACTACAGCAGATATGACTTCATTGCATCCTACAGGTAATCCAAAGCACAGTTCGTTTGTTCACACAGTAATTGTTCACCAACGCCACACAACACTATTGTAATGAGTCACTATAAACTGTCATAATGCTACATTGCTGCTGTTCACTGCATCCAATACCTGAATCAAAGTTGTCCTGTAGTCTTCTGGGCTGAAGTCTCTTCTCCTCTTTCTATAACGACAGTTTAAAATCTAAATCTATAAAAGCACTTTGCTTCTGCTGTTAAAATGGCTTTATAGAATACAATTGTTTGATGAATACATATCTAGCAATATGACAACAACTTTGGGGGTGGTTGGTACATTTACATTAAATAAATGTAGCTGGTAGGTTACACAGGTTGGATTTCAGTTTTACCTGTGGGTTGCTGACACCATTTGATTTTTTCTTTAGGTTGGGAGACTCCTGGTGCCTCTTCCCATTGCTTTTCAAACTGGGACTCTGCAAAGAGGAAAAAGTGCCAGTGTCAGAACACTTACCAGGAACATGAAACTAAAGTAAAACGGATTCATGTAAATAATATACTATCTAAACAATACAGTGAATCTGGATTTTTTTTTTTGTGAAAGTATTTTCAATGATGCTGTGTTTTGGGGAACCATTTAAATACATTTAAAATCCACAAATTGCAGCACATTGTTGTTTGAGTATTGCCCGAGGGCTGATACAGAGTGAGGCCAAGCCAACAACACCACCTGTTGGTGACAAAAGCACACAGCAAAAACAGCCCTGTGGCATTCGAGTGAACAGACTTGGAGAAGTAATTATTGTTTGGCTCCAGGCTAAGAGGTGCCGGTTAGCAAACACACAAACTGAATGTTACCAATGACCTTCCAAACACATCTAGTAACGCACGCAGATGAGGCTACCGGAGTCACCAAAACACGTTTGGATACAGTCCAGTTGGTACGTGCATGTTTCATATACTCATGCTTAAAACTACCGTCCAACTTGCCCATTTTTATAATGTGGATTTGGCTGTTTTCAGTAGTCTTTATGGATACACATGATACCTTTGAATGTCTTGAATTTCCCAATTGTCTGTTTGAGTCAATGCCTACAACTCCCAGAATTCCCCTCTGTAACCGGGTGTACTGGTGGGACAATGACAGCTTGGGAATACACTCAGCCAGGTGTAACAATATTACAGCCATGGGTTTCCAATTACTTGAGGGAGAAAGACATAATATTACTGAACAGCCTGGCTATCACATTGATTTGTCAACGTTCATATAACCCGATCCAAAAGGTGTGAGCACACATAATAGATGACCCATAGCGAACAACCAACCTTGGATTTCAGGAGTTCTGAGAGCTCATATTGGCTTAGCTGTCCGAGGGGCTTTGGCTGCTTCGGCTTTCCCCAGACCTCTCCTGGGAATGCCTCGGTCAATAACTGTGCCTGTCTATGTCTGGCTCTACGGGTTGAGAAATTATTACATTCATATTCAGACCGTTTTATTGTCCAGCAAATCGCGCTTTGCGTTGAGCTCCTCTGTGTTTTACCGGGTTTTGTCAAGAGGTTTGCATGGAGTGCTGCCGTTGGATGCAAAATCCTCATCACTGTCCGTAGACTCCCCTCGGCGCTTGGCTATCCATTCCCTCAGGGGCCTACGGATGGCAAAGCAGACATGTTGGCATCAATTACACACCTGCTTCCTTACAGCCTTTGGCTTCTTATCGCACCGCTTACTGAACCAACAAGCCACTTTACGGTTACTCAAGTGTTTCAGAGATTGTATTTTGTTTTTAGTAAGACACTTACCGTACAAATGGAATGGCCATGAAAAACTTATTGGGGGCAAGTCCCAGTTTGGACTTGGGAGTCATGTCATTCCGGTGACATGGTAGTTTCTCTATCGGGAACCACTCAATGTTCTGCAACAGACAGATACAAAGAAGAAACGGTCAATGGGCTTCTTGTTCCCTTTACCTTCATTGTAGACTCAAACCGTAAACCTGATCGACAGACGAGGAGGTTAAGTGGTCCACAGACCCTGATCTCCTTCCTGGTCTTGGGGTTGAACCTGGTCTCTCGGGGCACTCCGGGGATTATGTACAATCGGGCCAACTGATCAGTGATTTTCTGCTCAATGTACGTGTCTTTGCAGATGCGATCTTTGATGTCGAAGCCCGTCTCTTCCATAACCTGAAGGGACGTCGGTAAGGAACAGCGGTTATTAGCGATCTAGGTGTCCAGCAGCGTGATGGTTGCCTATCACAGCAACTCGTTGCTCCCCTACTGTGGATTAGAACCCGGGTTGCCATGGCACAAATGTACCATGAGGCAGTGACATCAAGAGCTAACTGTGAGGACATAATAAATGATTGTTTCAAGTGGGCAATTACCTCCCGGACAGCACAAACGTGGGGAGCCTCATCTTCGTTGACTTTCCCCTTTGGAAAGCCCCACCCTGACTTGGCCAAATAGCCCTGAACTAGCAAAGCCTGAAGGGGAGGATGAATATTACATCACACAAGTCAGATTACTGAAGACAATTCTTATGGGGAAATATCACCACACATTTTTACTGTACTATACTATACTCACGTTGTCAAGTGATTCATCTAGAATAATTGCGCC
Source organism: Novumbra hubbsi (assembly GCA_016801125.1). Lineage (NCBI taxonomy): Eukaryota > Metazoa > Chordata > Actinopteri > Esociformes > Umbridae > Novumbra > Novumbra hubbsi. The sequence continues at coordinate 15,008 of JACXGK010003752.1, forward strand.
ATAGGTTGGAACCCCCATCTTATATTCCTTCCATTGCTCCAATACCTTCTGTACATCCTCTCCGTTGGGCAGCAGGAATGGACAATGATTAAACAGTAGCAGGCGGTCAAGAAGAATATTATGAATATTTGTGAAAATGTCTGCATACACTGTGCACACACACACACATTCATAATTGTGCACAGACACAATCATAATAAGTAATGTAAGGATATCAGCCTTGGCAAAGTCCCTTATCCCACACTGAGGTAATCCTGGTGCATTCTGCATGCAGAAGTCCAGGTAGAACCAATGAGCCAGCTCGATCTGGAAGCACACGCGGATAGCATTGTCCCTCTCTTCACTGGGGATGTGCAGGATGAACCGACTATTGGAGAGAAGAAAAATGTACTTCCAATCAAATCACATAGCAATGGGATACCAGCATCAAAGTATGCGTTTTTGAAGTATGTGTAACGTATAATTTTAGAAGACCACACAAGACTGAGAAACAAGGAGTCTAACAACTTTACCACTTATAATTCCTAGTGTGGAACCAATATCGTAGATATTGGCACAAGAGATAGTCTTGGCCACAATTTCAGAAATTGCATAAAAACCCCAGCAACTAAGCAATTATATTTTATTTGCCAAAAGCACATGTTACCAACTTGTTGACGCAGCTTGTGGGTCATTAACCAATCCACCTCATTAGTTAAAATGTCACATCTTCCACATGATATTGAACGCAACCAACCAGATTGTGGCTCAGCATACGACAGACAACCACATAACACAAGACAAATACCCTTTGTATCTAGCGATAGTAAGGGAAGGAAATTGTCCTTTTATTACTAGTTTTGACGCGCTGTTTACCTGCAGAGGTCGTCCAATACGCCGTTGGGAATCTCCCCTCTTTTTGTCTCCATGTTGAGGATAAAACATCCCGTAGTCACAAGACAATGTGTCGAAAAACAAACAGCGTACAGCTACTATTTTCTCACTTCGCGATTCAACGCACAAGCTTGATCAATCATTGCTAACTATATGTTCGGGGTTCGTATAATTCCCCCGCATGTACACGAACAAATATAAGCTAGCTTGCTAAAAACAAACTCCATCACCGCGCAATCGAAAAAGAAAGGTTGAAGGAAGGAAATGCTATGATCCAATCGTATATCAGGGGAGGCTGTCCAAGTTAAAATGGTTGTGTTTTATTTGCCCAAGCTGTTGTCTGTCCAAATAATCTAACCAATCAAGACGAGCGCCGTTTGGTCGACCAAACTAGGAAATAAAGATCTAAGATTTCGATCAAAGAAATGTTTGCAGCATTCTAAATTAGACACATATTTTAACATCAGAGAAAAAAGTAGCATAGATTGCAACTTAAAGACCCGTCCCCATTACTTTAAGATATCTCACTTCAGATGTTTTTGTGTGGATTGGGTGGGGCGAGCGTTCAGTATCTTAAGTTCTACCTTCAGCTAGAACAAACTATGTAGAACCAACATGTCTGTTCATGGGATTTCTTAATCAAAATAATGACCATGGTCTGCTATATAGATTTTATAGATATAGATTGTTTGCACATTTTATATTTTTATTGTATTTTTACTTCCTGTGTTTTTCTGTCATGCACCATAGCACCAAAGAAAATTCATTGTATGTGTAAATGTACTTGGCAATAAAGTTTTTTCTGGTTCTGAAGTTTTTTTCTGATTCTGATGTGGCCAAATGGTTCTTCAGGTCAAAGGTGTAACTTTTAGAATGTATTTTCATAAACATTTGAAATGGAGGCAACCATTTTTATGCATGCCAATAATGGTGACAAAATATTTATTCTTTGATAATGTCAATAATTTATAAGGCTAGATTTCGCTCATATTTTAAGTGTAATCTAATAAACAACCTTTACATATTATTATTTGGAAGATTAATGTATGTAACAAATGTCATGACTTTAAGTCAAACGGGATAGAAAGACGGCCTTTCAAAACTGTAATTTTCAAAAGCTTGCTATAGAACCGACATCCGACCAATCAGTATAATTTCGTAAATGCCGGGTCTGGTGCAAGACGCATGGTTGATCACTGCATGACGAACAAATGTATGGAGACAGATCCCTGTCCCCTCTCAAATTTCATTGTGCGAACAACAACAGGGGCGTGTTTAAGGTGGCTGTCTTGTAACTGTACGGTCTCTGGTTCTTAGAGAGGAAGAGATGAATCAGGGAATATTTACATCTACATATTTATCTACAGTTTCCAGTTTCATTATGCCATTTTTAATGATTGTAAATAACAATAAATACCATGCAAAATAACTGGCACCGAATTCGTTACTACAGTGAAAACATAAACGTCTAGTAATATTCATATTTTAGCGTATTCTGACTATTCTAGAATCACAGTCAAAACGTTTTTATGCTGTGTAGTGCCCCATCATGCGTGGATGTGAATAATAGTTTGCATTCATTATGACAAAATAAACCCAATTTGTGACAACAAATACATTTGGATGCTCTTAAGGATATGAATCGCACGGATTTTTTGAATGACAGTGTATTATTTTGCAAGTAATCAACAAGAAAAAATTACATTAGACTATACAAAACACATGGAAGTGAAATACGTTTTGTTTTCATAGGCTGCCATGTTATTATGTGTTAATATACATTTGTAATGGTTATTATGTCTTCGTAGTTACAAAGGGTTAAAGGCATTAAGATATTATACAATTCCGCATTGTCGTGGAAGTATTGACGAAGGAAGGGTGTGGCTGCAGGGGTCTCCGTAAAAACACGGCATTTCGGCCGCTAACATCGTAATGGGCGTGGCTTATACTGCCTAGCTCGATGCCTGATCTTGTAAAAGTGATTGCTGGTCGTTAATCAATGAAGGATCAGTAATGAGTTACTTGAATATAGAATGTGGACCAAACGGGGAAAAACATGCTTAATATTTATTTATTCAACTTCTAATATAAGACAATTAAAATGATAAATTGCGCCGTCATGACCTACCTAATCCATACATTTCCCGGCGTTATTATGAAGCAAATTATTTACTTGAATACATATTTAAGTTTCATGTCGATACGCTTATGAACATGGATGTGTCACAGAAAGTGTATTGCAATGTGCCACGCACTGGCGCTTCGTGGGAAACAGGAAAGTAGGTCCTCCAGAGCGGTAGGGGCAAAGTGGGCACCCACCTAGTGGACGTTTTCCCCTCAGTCTCTCACAGACGGGCGACGTGAGGCCAGGGGAGTACAACAGTACTACATTTTCATAGCCTGGCAGTTTCCTCACCAACAACAGAGCTGTGTTTATCCGGACATAAGTCTGTTCCAATAGTGAATACATTCTCGCTTGACCCACCTCTCTGCCAGTTTAGATGAAGTAGAACTTGTTTTGTATGTTTTGTGAACATCGATTTGATATCTGTCATTTTTAACATTAAAATCACGCCTGTAAAGGGTACAATAGTCCGAATAATACAATCATATTTATGCTAACTCATTAGTGTTACAGGTTTACAGCAAAAATAGGTTATGCTATAAGCTCAATGAACACTTTGCGTACACCTAACATTTTCAAAAGTTAAACCTAACTACTTCTGATCATATTGTCTCATTCTGCATGCCACCCGGCACATCTAAACGTTTTTTTTTTCAAAACAGGGTCCGTCTTTGACTCGTTTTAATAAAACTTGTTGTATTGTATCATTCAAAAATGATTTAAAGCGAAAAAAAGGTAATGTTCGTGCACAACAAATGCTATTTTCCTGTTGGTGGTCTCAAAATACCCAGGAGTTGTGGCCGAGAAAGTGATTGGTACGATGACCATTGTACACTGCGCTAGTAGTGATGCAGCGCGTAGGCTCCGCCCTCGGGTGGAATGCAGTGTTTTTAGGCATAACGGAGATACGTATTGCAGTAAGGTATACCAGCGTACTTTCTGTCCGAGGTCATTGTTTTGCTCTGGACACTGTGGATAGAGTTTCATGGTCGTCGCAGTAAAATAGCAAACTTTACAGTGAACCAGTAAAATACAGGAGGAAGTACAATGGCAGCCATGGTACATGGAATAAAAGAAAGATTTGACAAGTTTCTTCATGAAAAGAATGTCATGACAGATGCTTTGGCAAAGATCGAAACGAAAACCGGAGTAAATAGGTCGTACATCGCAATCGGTAAGTATTTTGCTGTTCCGAGATGCTGTGAGCACAAGGGGTATTTTTTCTGTAATGAAATTAGCCTATTGTGTAGTAGGCCCTCGGTACCATGATAGCCTGCAACAGTCGTGGCACAGGTTTGTTCTCATAATGCGGCTGGATGCTTTTTTTAAAAGTTTGTAATCTATATATGATTGTATGATATGTATTCAAACTGATGTTATTATCTTGCAGCTTTACTCTTCTTTCTCGCACTTTACCTTGTTATTGGGTATGGAGCCTCTCTACTGTGTAATCTCATCGGATTCGCCTATCCTGCCTACATATCGTGAGTTATTTAAACATTTATTTTTTGTTTACACATTTTGATTAGCACGGATAAGGACGGACTCAGCGGTCGAACTATGAAATTGTGTTTCATGTTCTTATTTGAACGATTTATACGTATAAATAAATATATTAATGAAAAAGTATTTAACATAAAAAAAGCAAAAATTAAAAGCTCATCAGAACGGTTATTTGCGTAATCGCTTCCCCGAAACCCCTTTCTGTTTAACGCACGCGCACAATACCTCAACTAGTTTAAAACCTTTGACATGCCCACGTCACTTATAGACGACCAGTAGTAAACACGTAGTGTACACTTCAAAAGTCTCAATGCAAAGTTACACAACGATTTTCTGTCTTACATCCTACATTGGAGCTATCCAAAGATTGCAAACTGAATGCTCGAAGTTTCTTCTGAGGAGTGTGAAAGATGACTCAGCCAGTCCACCTTCCTAATAGCTAAGACTTTGACATTAGCATTACATGACTCAGCTAACATGTGGGCAAAAAGCTACTGAACACCTCACTTGTTATCCCCAGAAAAGAATTCAATCACCCATCCAGCAAGCTAGCCAGCCAGCCAAGTACTGGTATCTCTGAGAGTTTTTAAGTCCCAAATCAAAACATTGCGAGACTTCCTGGATTTCAAACGAGAAATGATCAAGATTTGGCAGTTTCACTAATTAATAGGAGTAGCCTTATGAAAAAAGGCCTTTGCCGTTAAAAATTTAAGAAAAAAAAAACATTTGAGCCTGTGTTCTAGGTGGCTATAAGTGTTACTACAATCATGTGGAAGTGACAGAGACTTGTTTACTATAATGGAAAATAATATCTAATGACCGTTACATATTTTAGTCTATGGACTTGGCAAGCTACTTGTAGCAATGGTGAGCTCAGAGATTTGTGTTAAAAAATCACTGTTGTTGGATATTTATTTTGCAAGTTGACTGTCCTAACCACCTAGTACGCCTAGCAAAACATAATACTTTACCGTCCTGACGAGAGCGACTACGATTCACCCTGTAGGCTACATCAGTGGCTCCAGCATTATGTACATACTGTACATTTGCATACAAAATCAGATTCAATGTCTTCAAAGAATGGAAAAACAAACATAACACATCTGAATTTGTCCCAGGTAAAAACATGGATTGCCAGACAACGGCTTTGCTAAACTACATACAAATGATTGCGGATAGTCTTGGTATGGTTTAATTAACAGTAGCCTACACAGTATTCAGTAGTCAGGCACTATACACACTTATCTGCAGGAATATTGCAGCGCGACCATAGCTCTAGTGGGACCGGTGCTCACAGCCCAGCACTGTGTAGCTTGATTGGCATTCGCCAGAGAACACCAGAATTTGCCAGTGTGCCATTGGCGCCATGTTCTCTTCACAGGTGTGACAGAGTCTGGAGACGCCGCGGTAAACGTTAAGCTGCCTGCTACATCATCCAGCATGTTCAGATTGGCGGTGGGTCCGTTCCTGGATGACGAGGGCATTGGTGCCATTGACTCACCCTCACGTTCCCCAGACCTGAATCCAATTGAGAACCTCTGGGACGTTACGAATCGTTGCATCCAACGCTGCCAAGTAGTGCCACTGATTGTCCAGGAGCTCACTTATGCCCCGATCCAGGTCTGGGTGGAGATCCCCCATCATCCGCCTCATAAGGAGCATGCCCTGACACACTACTGAGTTGCCGTGATGAAATTCACACAAGTTGGAACAGCCTGTGACTGCAATTGGTTACTTTAAAATTAAGTTTGAATCCAGCCGTCAATCAGTTGGTTATTTTGGTCTGAAAATATTACACAATGTACAGTAAAGATCAACATTCAATTAGTTTATCGAGACCCGATGTGTGATTAAGGGTAGTGTATTGTACCGATGAGGAGGCATGCTGTCGATCTTGAGTCGTTCCATTTGTTTCTGTACTTTGCTCTGGCTCTCCATCTGGTTCATTTTAATCTTGGTGTTATCAGTCCACAATACGTTTTTCCAAAACTCTGCAGTCCCTTTATTTCGTTTTCGGCAAACTACCTCGCCATCCGGTTTTTAAGCAAACGAGTGGTTTGTGTCTTTCAGTCTAGCATCTGTAGTTTGGCTGTTGTGGTCTTCTATGGATAATAGTGGCAGACAAATTACACTACCCAATGAAGTGTTTTCTTTCAGACTGTTGTTTCGGGTTCTTTCAGCATTTGTTGAGCATTCTGTGGAAATATTGAATTAAATGCTCTCCTGTTTTTAGGTATGTACCAAACAGTATTCATTATCACTCTCAACATTTTTGGTTCTCATGTTGTCTAGAATCAAGCCTCGACGTTCACAGCTCTCTTATCTGCACAAAAGATGTGACTAAACACACGTGACTAACCAGAAATTCCTGTCAAGCCAATCGAAACAAGTTCTTTTTGCGCTCTGAGATAGGGGTTCTTAGCAAACATTTTTGTAATTTGTAAAAGGTTATAAAATAGATTTTTGATGATCAGGTTGAACATTGTGTGGAATCGCCTTATTCATTGCCCACAGAATGCGAAGTCCAAAGGGGAATCAATCACCAACCTTGCATAAAGGTGGCCTATTTGTTTTGTGAATCATTCAGGCTGAATGTTGCTTAACCTGGGTGTGTAGGCCTACTATAGCCGGAGTTCATTAAAAAAAATGGTTGTATCAAGGTGTGTGTACGTTGAGATCCAGTGTTCCCAGAACCGCAGTGGAGCCGTATTCAGCAACGCGCCATTATCTTTTTACTTAAACCAGTTGTTACGTAATGATTAACGTTCAGTTGAATCAAGGTGTGTGTGTGAGTGTGTGCATGTGTGATTTCAATAGCACCTTCATGGAATCAACCAAAAGGCACACAATCTAGTTTCTGGAAACACATATATGAATCAATAAATAGGAAAGGCTTTATGTCGTACCTTTTTTTACCTGCTAGAAAGTGCAGCCAGGTTGGCAGAGCTAGATCGTTTTTTACAGATACGGTCTAACAAGCAGCCTACTTCCTTCTTTCAGAGTATTTCTGCTTCTGTCCTATTTAAAGCAGAACCAACTACAGACACTTCAATGTATCCAAAGCCGCAATGTCACGATGGAAGATAAAATGCAAGAATAAATAATAAAATGTACTTGTATGGATTTGTTAATGCTCTGGGTCAGGATGTAATTTTAAATATAATGACTTGGTGTTACTTCATTACTGTAGTGTTTATTCTGTACCCTGTTGTGTAAAACTTTAACAGAACTGCAAATTGCAATATCTGTATCTGAAACCTTAAAAAAAAGTACTTTATGATGTACTTTACTTTGTCGGTCTGCTGAAACAGTTGAAACACTAACAAAGCATTTCCAGTTTTAAATACCTTTTCTGTGTGTAATAACCGTCTCTGGCATTTTCACGTTGACTCACTGACACTCCTGATGCAGATGACCTTATGAAATGGATTTAACTCAATCATATCGTGTTACCCCTCAGGGTAAAGACAGAGTATTCCCTCCCAGACACAGGCACAGCTGTGTGAGAACAGTATTTATAATAGTGCAACATGTAGGCCCAACTGTGGACAAAGGGCAACCCTATTTTGAATAAGAGACTGAGCATTTGGGCACAGAGAGGAATATAAAGAAACACATGTGCTTAACCACAGAAACCTAACCCAAGTGACTCAGACGTTTCAACGGCAACCACGCTGCACAACCTTCCTACATACTTAAGTAAAGTTGGCGTGTCTGTGTAATGCTCAACTGAACTATTGCCTATGGTGTTACAATGGATTCATAACTTGTTCAGTTGTGGACCGGCCTTTGACTGCCTGCCCATGGTCAAACAAAGTGAAGGCTGTTGGAAGATTAGATGGAATACTCCGGCTTTCAGTTAGCATGCAAAACATTGACACAATGAAGGGCTCACGGCCCTCACAACTCGTGGTATGACGTTTTACCATAGCAACCTAGTTGCCAGGAAACGTGTAGAAAATATTATTTTCTTTCTTTAGCCTGTAGCTTCACAGCCGGGCATTTGCTTCCCCAGCATAATTTCTTTGCCAAGCTGTGTTTGCGTTATGAACTCAATATGTGTGTTCAGGTCATACTACATTAAATGTTTTTTTCTTTTCTTCAAATGATTATGCTTGTACGCATTGCCTAAGATGGATTTTGCCTTTTCCTTACAGAATCAAAGCCATTGAAAGTCCGAGTAAAGATGATGACACGAAATGGCTAACCTACTGGGTGGTGTATGGAGTGTTCAGTGTGGCAGAGTTCTTTGCTGACATCTTTCTGTCCTGGTTTCCATTTTACTACATGGGAAAGGTAATGCACACGGTTTTGTTTGTTTCAGTTTTTTTGCTTGACTGAAGGTCCTGAAGCACAGCGGTTTCCTAATCCCTTATGCTATCTGATGAGATTAACAATGAATGGATGATATGCCGTTTGCGTTAACCGTTTCCTCAGTACTGTTATGAAACCTTTTGTAAACAGCTGCCACCTTCAAACCCCGTCAATAAATACATTTCGTTTTTTGTTCTGGTATCTGCAAGGAATTAAAAGCACTTTAAACCTTGTTCATAGAACACATCATATTATTACATTCAACATCTTATTCTCCTTCCTTAATCCATAAATTGCAAGTGTTAAGTGAATGTTATTTACTTTGGTTTCTCCATGCTAACTGACATCTTGATGGCCAGCTAATTTAGTTCCACATGGCCTTTACTCAAAAGCTTGTTATTCTTCAACCGTGTTTACTGGAGGCATTTGACAGAGACGGGCGGCTTGTGATACTCTCCCTCAGTGTGGCTTCTTGCTGTGGTGTATGGCTCCCACTCCTTCCAACGGCTCCATCCAGATCTACACACGGATCATTCGGCCCATCTTCCTCAAGCACGAGGCCAAGATCGATGTGATCGCTAAGGACCTTAAAGACAAGGCGTCAGAGGCAGCAGACAAGTTCAAAGATGAAGGTAGGCAGGAATCTGTTTTCTTGTTTTAGTGCATGTCTGATGACCCAAGGCACTTTTGGGGAGGGGGGTGGGGGTGGTTTGCAACATGATCCCTGAACCCTGGAAGTTTCTGGTTTTCTTAGTTGCTACATTGACATACACGCTACGTGTTACGTTGACACATCGGCAATGGCCAGTAATTCCTATTTAGAATGTGAGCCTTACATTGGTTGGGAGAATTGGGGTCTTGGGTAGTTTATTTTTGCCGTAAAGCATTGTCCATTGGATCTGGTCAGAGCGACGCAGCGTTCAGTAAAGCATCATTTCAGGAGCTGACATTCCAAGGATCTAGAACGCCTTAAACTGGAATGTTTAAGGCGCCTTGCATGAAATTGTTCTCTTTGCCCACAGCCAAAAAGGCCACAGGAAACATCCTGTGGGAGGAGGGGATGAAGAAGTCCTCCTAAGACATGAAGGACGACAATCCAAGTTCCAGTGTCCATCATATCTGAAGTGGACTGTGTTGCACAGCTTGATGGATGTTGCCTTAGATTTTTTTTATTATATTATAAATGACCTGAAAGATATTATCTTGGTCTTGCGGATTATGTCTGTAGAAAACAATGCAAAAAGATTGTCACATTTCTGAAAGTTAGGTCAAGCTGTTTTTCCAAGACAATTTAATCCTCTACCTTATTTGCGTACCTTATACGATGTAATGCCATTGATGTTGTGTCCTTCCTGCCATAATAAAAAGAAATAACTTATGGCTGTTGTTTCTTTTACTTCTTGCTGTCTTGAAAGAATAGAGGTGCTTGCAGGACTAAATATTTAAATTTTGTACACCCACTTGTACACTCTTTACTATTGTTACCTTATTTTAAAGTGTTACAAAAATCTGATGCTTAAGAGAAATGAAGCATAGATTGTGCGTGATTTCAGCAGACTAGTCTCATTTCACAATATGGATTTGGAAAACACTGGGGCCAAGGAAATACCCCAAATAAACTAACGATCGAAACGAAACCTGTCCGATCGGCCGGTCTGCTTCTTTAAACCGCCTCCTTTAACCAGAAAATGAATGTGAGCCAACACGTCGGAGGAAACGCCGCTCACATCGTCTCATGCTTAGCCAAGTCCGAGGCGCCCGCCCCGCTAGAGACGTTGTAACGCGGTGGAACAAGGACATCCGTTATGCCGTTTACCTCCTTCCAGAAGCCCAATATGCGTCGGCCAACCGGACCCCCCGGGAACAGTGCGCAGACCGCTGCGTCACTCGGGTGGTCCATCCTTCAATCTTTTTTATCTTCCTAATCACTGCTCTCTCAAGTCTTTAACACGACCAATAACGACCTCGCTTCTGTCACACTCCTAGCCAGTAAGTGGCAGTAATGTGCTATTTGGTTTGCTGCTCTGCCATTAAACCTAACAAAAGGTTTCTGCTGCGCGGTGAAAGTAGGTGAAAGTCATGTCAGGTGTACTGTTACTTCCAGTAGAGGGTGCTAGTCGACTATTTACTAAGGTTTCTCGATTCAAAGTGGGCAGTTATCTGAGCAGAAATATTCTTAACAAATTTGCTGAATTTGACCATACGTCTGTCAGGGTTGTAAATAAAACAAATTGATTTTAAAACGATTGTATTAGGTAATACATTTATACCTTGATATAGAAATATTTGGATCAGACGGTCAATTGCTCCATGTCTGTAGCTGAGTTAATCAGTGAAAACGCAACCGAAGCGAAACTCTGTTTTAAGGGCTTAAGGGGAAAGTGCAATTATTCACTAAATAAGTCAACCTTACTTCATCGCGTTAACTGACGAGTAGCTTGAGAAATGTGAGCGGTCTCAAAATTAAGACGTTCCATAGGATTGATTGGAGCCAGTCCCTTGTTCGTGGAGAGTGTGTTCTAAGGGTGACCAGGAGGTGGCGCTGTTGTCTCAATTGTATAAATATGTGCGTGCAGAATTGGCTCATGTCAAAACAAAACACCAGCACAAACCAGTGTATGATGGAGGGTCGGAGCTCCCTGACCTGGCTTAACCAGATCAAAGAATGGACATGCCCGGAGAAAGTGGAAAAGAATCAGAATCAGCTTTATTGCCCAGTACATTTACAGATACAAAGACTTTTCTTTGGTCCTATGGTGCATGACAGAAAAACACAGTAAGTAGTATGAGGTAAAAAAATTAAAATAGAATTCACTGCGTGAGCAAAGGTAAGGGCCCCTTCGACTAGAATGTCCAATACTTCCACAGATGTTAGCAAGAACGTAGGAAATAAATCCGCTGGAGTTGTTTCTCTGATGTGTATGAGCTCAGCGCTGGTGAAAGAGCTCCGGGTATCGTAACAGAAAACTGACTTTACAAACAAAACAAGATAAAACAACGGGAACCAAAACACAGGGGCTGCCATCCGCGGCGCCATCTTTGTCCATGACTTGTTTGCACGGGTGCAGGGTAAGATGTCGCAACCCGAAACAGCCACTCGTGCTGAACAGGAACAGGGAATGTCACTCCTCAGTTCAGAATAGTAATGGATGTGGTAAAGAAGTGTCATTACATTGAAAGGGGGTGGCTGAAACCCCTTCGGAGTTCAGAGAACTCACGTGGACGATCTTGAAAGGTGAATATCGTGGACGGAAGGACAATTCTGTTTGCCCAGTGTCTACTCCTCAACTGCTTATTTTTTCTGGGGCCATGGAAGAGACATTACGTAACAAAGAGGGCCGAGGGTGGTGTAACTGGTGACACACACACACACACACTACCACAGTCATCACATACTTGGCTGCTGCTATTTATTGTCTGATGCCAATAAACTTAATTCCTACCAATATTTACATGATTCATTTTGTGTTTATTTTGCTACTTACATTTTCTTTACCCACAATGCATCATCACACATGCAGCCCGGGTAGGGGTTTACACTGCCGGAAACCCCCGTGGCCACATATGAGGTAAAAAAAAGTACTACGATTAAGTATTAGATTAAATGTTTATTGATTGTCAGTGAAAAAGTGAAGCGGAGCATGCTGTAAGAGCAGCGTGAGCGCTATTGAACAGGAAGTGGCTTGGCCAGCCAACCAAGGCCGCAGAAAATGCCTACGTTATGGCTGCTATTGCACATGTTTCACAGGCCAACAGTGGCTGTTGAGACGAAGTCCAGCAATTAATTACGTCCGCCGAAGGTTGACCCAGCGAAAGGACAATGACTGGAGCAGAGCTGTTTATATTGTGATGAGAGAGATGCAGGACCTTGGCGCAGAGAACAGGCTCCTTGCTGGCAGATGGGCCATGGGTGGGAGAGATTCAGATGTCGGGACTATCCTGGTTAAGTCATCATTTTTGGGAACAGCGTTTGAGTGCGGCGGGCAGCTGAGAAGATGTATTTTTATTTTCAATTAATTTGACGGGGTTACAGAACTTTATTCGTTCCGAGTCACAGGCAGCAAATAGATGTCTGCAAAAATCCTGCCTTTGCCTTTCGGACTGCGTATGTTCAAGGATATTATGCTTTTTTTTAAATAGTTTTTGGAGTGGGGAATATCTAACGTGGGAGCCAGTGTCCTCAAAAGAGCAATAAGGTTACTTCTTGACCAGTGTGCAAATGTCAGTTTATATACGAAGGCCACCTTATTAAAGTGTATAAACAGACGTTTGTTTGGAATTTTTAAGACAGTTTTCTTTATGGCTCCCAAGACATGACAACGTGTTTCTGCTCAAATAATAAACCTAACTTTGTGATTGAGAGATTATGACTAAGTATTTTTCTTACCCCACGCAGGGAGGTGAGAGATATCGCCACACAAATGTTTATCTGCCTCCATCTGAGGCACTATAACTGTTGTCTACTGCTGCGTTTGTGTGTGTAAGTGATAGTGTGCGTGGGGATAAAATTAAGGACACGAGGCTCAGACATTTTAACTATTTGCTAACAGCAGTTTATTTGGCCCTCATGTTGACAGATTGAGACCATGTGCAACGGACCGGTTGTATCGTTGGAGAGCGTTTTTGTGATAGCCTTGTTTTGTTCCCCCAGGCCCCCTATGGACCTGTTCATTGCCTTCCTCGGTCCATTTCTGCAATTCAAATAGTACGAAATGCGACACTATTTAAAGCACGAACGAGAAAAGGCACAAAATCAGCTAATGATTCGTCCATCCTAGTTGGTTATGGTGAGTTTTAGTCTCAGGCCATTTTTGGTGTATCTGTGTCCCATTTATGTCAGGTGGTTCACTTGATCCCTGGCTCCTGGGGAAGGGCGTTGAGATGGCACATTCCAAATAAACCACAAGCATAAATCATGTAGGTTAAGACGGACAGACTTAAGATTTACAACCAGTCCTCTATTATCTTGCCTGGCAGTGTTCCTTGCTAGGTGGCGTGGTTAGTAAGTAGGTCATGAAGTTTGGAACCGGGTTATGAGAGCTTAATGGGGACAGTATGCTACACAAATGAAGAGTTTGGAACAGGGTTATGGGAGCTTAATGGGGACAGTATGCTACACAAATGAAGAGTTTGGAACAGGGTTATGAGAGCTTAATGGGGACAGTATTGTACACACATTAATAGTTTGAAACATGGTTATGAGAGCTTAATGGGGACAGTATGCTACACAAATGAACAGTTTGGAACAGGGTTATTAGAGCTTAATGGGGACAGTATTGTACACAAATGAAGAGTTTGAAACAGGGTTATGAGAGCTTAATGGGGACAGTATGATACACAAATGAAGAGTTTGGAACAGGGTTATGAGTGCTTCATGGGGACAGTGTGCTACACAAATGAAGAGTTTGGAACAGGGTTATGAGTGCTTAATGGGGACAGTATACTACACACATGAAGAGTTTGGAACAGGGTTATGAGAGCTTAATGGGGACAGTATTGTACACAAATGAGAGTTTGGAACACAATTGAAGAAATTAATTTCTTTGATAATTTCTATTCACATACTCATATTTATATTTTACCTTATTTCATACCAACAAATCCACAGAGACCAAGGTCTCGTTCAAAGCTTAGCCCAGTATTACAACACTGATTGAGAAACACATAATTTACATTCAAGAATTAATGTGTCATTTAAATGGTCACATTGACTCAAACACTTAGCAATTGGTCACACTGAAATGGCATTTCATGTGTTTAGGGCATAGTAATGTATTCAAAGACAGTTCTGAATAAAAAAAGACCCTGTTCTGAATAAGCCTGCAGTGTCACCTGGACTAGCCCATCTTGAGAGACTGTTTGAAATCTGCTGTGTTTTCAAAACATTCTTAGAGTTTGAATAGTCAGAAGAAAATGTATGCATGACAGTCTTATATAAAAACACCAACAAAATGTCTGGCCTTTCTTCGAGGTCAGAGAGCTCTAGACAACTGAGATATATAACAGACCAGGCTGAATGATAGACTGCATTCAGAGGTGTTAGTACAGAAGCTTGGGTATGAATGTATATTATATCACTAGAATCCAGCGGGGACATTAAAGTTGCAAATTATTCTTTCTTTGTGGTCCGTGAAACTCTGTAACTTTGGTAAGTGGCAGAACCCTGCAACCAAACCCTACGGTATTTGTAGGTAGAAATATAATCTGATATAATTGCATTGCAATGGCTGGTGCTTTTAAACTATTGTGCTTTTGTCTGAATAACAGTCCGAGCTGCTGTAGTTATAGATAATGGGCTAAAAAGGCCATGCAGCTTTTTCTATGCAATTAGTCAAAATGCTGTTTGGATCTATTTCACAGCATTAAAATTTTTAGTTTTTAAAAATATAAAATTTTCCACTTCTATCCTGTTTCTCTCTCCTAAATCCATTTATGATTAAGGCCGAGCTTAATGGCATCAACTCCCAGTTGGCTCAATAATAATATCAGATTTTCAGTACAAGTTTATTGTGGCTCAAAGATCAATAACAAAATTAACACGATATCTATAGAAAATGTAAAGAAAGAAAATTATAATGATATTAGTCAACTTGATTAATGTGTGTTTTGTTTCTTTTTGGAAAATGAATTACTCTCAAAATAAAGTGTAGGGAGGTGGAAAGGTAAACAATGAACAATTACACTTAATGGACAGTGAAAAGGTAACCAGATTTACTGATGAACAAAAGATCCACAAGGCCTAACAACAAGTTATTTCTCTAAACACTTGCTGAAAACGTCAATTGTCACAGAAAACATCTATATTGCATTTCTAGGCAAGAAGAACGCTTGTTATAACCGTTTTCCAGAAGTTATACACGCGTAAAGTATGCCGCCAAACAGGCTTATAGAATATTCATGTCAAAGGCAGTCAGGCTGTTTTGTTTTATAGAATAATTTTATGTATATTGTATTTCTGGGGTACACTAATGTGGGTGGAACAAAGTGTTAGATACCGGAATTACTTTAGTTGGGGCTTAACATGGGTTGGGGCTTAACATGGGTTGGGTTTAACATGGGTTGGACTAAACATGGGTTGGGCCTTTACATGAGTTGGGCTAAACATGGGTTGGGTTTAACATGGGTTGGACTTAACCTGGGTTGGCCTTAACATGAGTTGGCTTTAACATGAGTTGGTTCTTAACATGAGTTGGGTTTAACATGGGTTGGGCTAAGCATGGGTTGGGTTTAACATGAGTTGGGCTAAACATGGGTTGGGTTTAACATGGGTTGGACTTAACCTGGGTTGGCTTTAACATGAGTTGGCTTTAACATGAGTTGCGGCTTAACATGTGTTGGGTTTAACATGGGTTGGGCTAAAAATGGGTTGGGTTTAACATGAGTTAGGCTAAAAATGGGTTGGGCTTAACATTAGTTGGGCTAAACATGGAATGGTCTTAGCATGTGTTGGGCTAAACATGAGTTGGGCTTAACATGATTTGGGCTAAACATGGGTTGGGTTTAACATGGTTTGGACTTAACATGAGTTGGCTTTAACATGGGTTGGGCTAAACATGGGTTGGGTTTAACATGGGTTGGCTAAACGTGGGTTGGGCTGAACATGGGTAGGGCTAAACATGGGTTGGGCTAAACATGGGTAGGGCTAAACATGGGTTGGGTTTAACATGGGTTGGACTTAACATGAGTTGGCTTTAACATGGGTTGGGCTTAACATGAGTTGGTCTTAACCTGGGTTGGCCTTAACATGAGTTGGACTTAACACGGGTTGGGTTTAACATTGATTGAATTCAACAAATTCAGAAGTGTGAGTAATGCAAATGGCAAAGGAAAGCCAGAGTCTTTCACCCCAACCAGGTGCCTCTCAACTGAGTGAGGGAGGCCCAAAGGGTTTGTTCCCGGATTACTTCTGCGACTTTTTAGATCAACCGACAAAGGTTTCTTCAAAGTCCCGGGTAAGCATTTGAAAAGTCTTGTCATTCAAACTTATCCATGAATTTGTTAGATGAAAATCCAAATTGGAAGTAAAAAACATTTAAAGGCTTTAAAGAGGGGAGGACTGGTCTTCCAGAGGAGCACTGGGAGCTGATAAGGGATGTTTTCCCAGGGCCAGCATGGAGTAAGTGCATTTCCGAAGATGAAGGCCTCCATGCTGTTTTTAATGAGTCTCTTTTTCTGAGAGCTAGGATGACAGACATCGTCTTATATTGAGGTCACTGTCACTGCCTGGGTCGAGGAGTTGCGTCTCCATTTTCTTCTTCTTTAATGGCCTCCCCAGTTCTATAATCTGTGAATGTGGCAGAGCTCCCCAAAAAGGTGGGAGAGAGGAGCTCGGCCACGTTAACGGGGGGGAGATCAGGGGCGGGACGCCCAGCCACGCGGGCGGCTCGGTGAAATTTCCCTCTCCAGTGTTTTTACGACCGATCTTTATCAATGGACGTTGGATGAAAGGAGGCAGAGGCCCCGCGGATAGACAGAGTGATGGGGAGGGAGGGAGGTTGCGCCTCCTTGGACGAGCTGCCGGCCAAGGTCCCCCGGGACCTCTGACAACGGACGATGAACGGGAGACAAACGGTTTGCGAAATAAGTCGGCCCATGATAATGGATTGTTATGGGTAAAGGCAGAGAGAGGGAGGGAAGAGGGGGGAGGTAGGGGGGAGGGAGGGCTGAGACGGAGGCAGGGAAGCATGTCATTCCAATGCCTGGCTCTCTGACTACGTCCTCCTCAGACTACACTCAACCCAGCAACTGATTCATTGATTATGGTCACTTGAAGACAATGGACTGCGTATTTTCTCTCAAGTGTATTGTATTGTCGCTGTATCCGTTCCTCAGTAACCACTCGCCTGGCCCTTTCTTTTTGTCACCCCAAACGAGGGGCCTCCGATGAAGTTATCACGGGGTGGTCGGATATGGAAACACCGGTGCCTTTTGAGCAGACTCCCTTCAATTAGCACTGGTAGTACATGAGAAGGCATTTGCCCAGTGTTCCCCTACCGCACTTATCTCAGCGTGACACACATTGGAGCCGGCTTTGAAGAAACACGACAGACACTGATCGATAAGCTGTGTACCCAGTTGGCTTCACATCAAAGATCTGCCTCACCGTGCCAACAGGAAACGTTTCATCATTCTTGTTGAGAAACGATGTTGTAGCTATGTTTAAGGTGTAGACCTGGATGCAAAAATAAATGTGTAAACAAGCAAGTGTGTGCTAGATCTTTCTGACAGCTAAATACTTTGATAAGGTCCATTAACTTGTTAAAACTTGTGAACTATTTCTGCTTAAGGACTCCAACATAAAGGCAACAATCTCTGCAGGACTTTCAAAGCATCACCTGCTCCCAGTAGATTGTGTTGCTGTAATAATATCAGTCCTATTTTCCCCAAAATCCCTGTGTTCCCCATGTGTTCCCTATGGTCAATATAAGCCCCCTCACCCCCCTCCCTCGGTATCTACACCTGTACAGTGCAATGGCAGTCAATTACAATAATGAATTGTGTATACAAAAATCCAAGGGACAAAAAGTGGTTGAGATTTAACGAACGAACGGTAATTGCAGTACGAATAGCAAATGCAAAAGAACAGTGATAATCCAGATTGAAATGCCGTTGCATTATTAATAGGCCTACTGACTATTCAAACATTTGATGATCATTTGTTTATGCTAATAATAATTGATGTCAGATAACAATTCATTTGATTTCCTCGTGTTGCCGTCAGCACCAACATGTAGTTCCACCTCCTACACCAGAAATCTACTCATATTTTAAAATAACTTTCTCCAGGTAAATGTTATTAATAATTTATGATAATCTAAAACCCTAGTGATATTTTTATATCATCTAACTTGGCTTGGCTGTCTTGCTGGTATGACCCCTATTGCATTAATTAAAAACAATCTTGTCATGTCGTTTAATTTCCAAGAATGTAGCTAGAGTTGGCAGTGTTCATAATCACCTACATGTACAGTGCATTTGGCCTCCATCCGTGAAATCATGACCATTGACTGCTTGCCAGTGTATTACTGTACAAGCATTGTCATGAGATGTACAAGTCCTGTATCTCCTTGCCATTCTAGATTCTGGACCCCTTGCCAAAGCATACTTCTGAAACCTCCTTTAAGCTGGAAAAGTTGTACTACTTAACAAGATGTTTTGTGTTTAAGAAACGACTGTGTTTTTAGGTAAACAGACTCATAGTTTGTGTTATCTTCTGCATTCATGAAGGGTTCCAATACATCTTGAGTTGACTGTAAGACAGTAGACAGTTCCCACCAGACACACCCCATAATTGGCCACACCTACTGGGCCTTTCAGTGTCCACTGATCCAGCCGAGCGTGGTTGAGATGTCCGATAACAGTGTCTCTTTGTTCGGCGATATCTGCTATTTCTCGCCTTCATCTCACGCCTCTTTCTGTCCTCATGTTTCTCTTGCCTTCAGAAGTTTAGCTTTGTTTGTCTGTACATTCTCATTCTGCTCTCTGGCTGTTTAAGAAAAGAAACTCACGGTCAAGTGCTGCGTTGATATAAAGGAAGGCATTTTACTATGAATGTTTTGTCATTCGCTGGAACACAGACAACCGTTGATTTAATGGCTGGAGCTCAATTTAAATGTAGACTAAAATGTAGGTTATATTCATCGCTGTCAAACCTAGCTAGGATATTTAGCTACAGTAGTAGGCTAGTTAAACGATACAAAACATATAGGTGATCTCTAGGAATCAGGTTATTCCTAGTTGATCTCTAGGTTTTTGTTATTTCTCTGTATATGCTTGGTTTTTAAAAACAAAACTAAAATGTGACTTTACCAATGAAATGGAACGCCATGGGTTAGATAAATACCATGAAAAAGGATTTGCCTATCAAAATACATGTACTATCACACATGGCCAACATACATACACACACACATTAACACACACACACAGACTCAGATAATTGAGGCAAAAATCTGTTTATGAAAATGGCATAATCTGGAGGCCATCTCTCAGTAAAAAGCTTAGGTTTTGAGGTAATTTGGCTTTTGATGGAAAGCAGCCACGTGAGCACTTACCCATGCAACTGCCACTTCATGTCTGTGATTGCACAGGCAATTGAGCTGGAATGGATTTATCTGGGGATGAGAAA
Organism: Novumbra hubbsi; assembly: GCA_016801125.1. Classification (NCBI taxonomy): domain Eukaryota; kingdom Metazoa; phylum Chordata; class Actinopteri; order Esociformes; family Umbridae; genus Novumbra; species Novumbra hubbsi. Next base: position 34,951 of record JACXGK010003752.1, read on the forward strand.
GTCATCAATGTTATTCCATTAGGCAGGAAGTTGCAACAAGGTGGGAGTGAGATGAAGGGTTCTCTTGTTGCGTTTATATGCTCAGAATGCATACAGAGGGGAATTTTTAAAGATATGACTTTATATGTACAGAATACACACAGAAGAGGAATTATTAAAGATACATGTTTATACATACAGAATACATACCGCAAGAAAATATTAAAAACATTACATATGGAATCACAGGTTGTTTAATATAAGCGTAAGTCTAAATCCTCTTTCAAAATGTTCTCTACCAACCGGTTAGCTCTCCTGGTCTGGTCTCCTGGTCTGGTCTTCTGGTCTGGTGTCCTAGCTGGTCTGGTCTCCTGGTCTGGTCTCCTGGTCTGGTCTCCTAGCTGGTCTCCTAGTCTGGTCTCCTAGCTGGTCTCCTGGTCTGGTCTCCTAGCTGGTCTGGTCTCCTAATCTGGTCTCCTGGTCTGGTCTCCTGGTCTGGTCTCTTGGCTGGTCTCCTGGTCTGGTCTCCTGGTCTGGTCTCTTGGCTGGTCTCCTGGTCTGGTCTTCTAGCTGGTCTCCTAGTCTGGTCTCTTGGCTGGACTCCTGGTTGGTCTCCTGGTCTGGTCTCCTGGTCTGGCCTCTTGGCTGGTCTCCTGGTTTGGTCTCCTAGCTGGTCTGACCGAAATGGCTTTCCAGCAGGGAGGAGGACAAGGTGGGGTTTGTGCAGAGCCTGAAAATCCCAACCCTCATTAGCTGGAGAGGTGAGAGCTGCTGTGACACAGAGGAGAGGAGTCCGAGTGGAGGAGTCTGAGATGAGGAGAGGAATCCAAGGTGAAGAAAGGAGTCCGAATTGAGGAGAGAAGTTCGAGGTGAAGAAAGGAGTCCGAGTTGAGTGGAGGAGTCCGAGGTGAAGAGAGGAGTCCGAGTTGAGGAGTCTGAGATGAGGAGAGGAATCCGAGGTGAAGAGAGGAGTCCGAGTTGAGAAGAGGAGTTCGAGTTGAGGGAACTGTTCTGAGGTGTGGCTGGTTGTGGTCACAAAGAGTGCTGCGAGAGAGACAAAGAGTTGATTAGAGACAGCAGGCATTTGGAAAGGAACTGCCTGTCTGCAGTTCTTTATCTCAATGTGTTGATTTATTGTGGGGCTGAGGAAGAATTAAGTGGGTGGGGTTGTTGCCAGATTGGAAAATAACTTTGTCTTTCCCAGAGAGATAGTTGCGTGCATAGAGAGACAGTCCAACAATTACTACAAGTGATTTACAAAGACAGATTGTAGATATTCGTGATTCCCCTTTAGGGTGTAAAGCTCATTGAAGAACTACCCATGAGAAGCTGGTGGGCAACATGTTACACTGATATTAATACGCACTGGAGAAGTGATAGTGGAGATGTGACGGTGAAGAAGTGACTGTGTAGAACTGACAGAGGAGAAGTGACAGTGAAGAAGTGACAGTGGAGAAGTGACAGTGGAGATGTGACAGTGGAGAAGTGACAGTGGAGATGTGACAGTGAAGAAGTGACTGTGTAGAAGTGACTGAAGAGATGTGACAGTGAAGAAGTGACTGTGTAGAAGTGACTGAAGAGAAGTGACAGTGAAGAAGTGACAGTAGAGAAGTGACAGTGGAGAAGTGACAGTGGAGAAGTGACAGTGGAGAAGTGACAGTGAAGGCACTGCATTCAGAGAGTGAGGGGAAAGAGAACATCACCTAAAAGACAACATTAGCCCTGTGCCACCACAAATGCACATCTGGAGTAATGGTGTTGTCAGGGTTGATCCATGTCTCTGTCAGGGCCAAAAAGTAAAGGGACTGAAGGGTTACATGGTCTAACATGAATTCAGCCTTCTTTGTGTTTCAATATGTCTTAGTTGTTTTATTGAATTCACAAACATATATAGAAGAACAATTTTAAAACTGGTGGCACATCATTCAGAAATGTTTTGAAACGTTAATTAAGCATTGTACAATGTTTGGGTATTTATTTTGGCTATTAATCTTTCAAACCTGTCTTACGTCAACGTCTGTATTGACAAGTAACCAAGATAAAGCCAATTATAAAAAGGACTTCCTCACCTTTGAGGACCATCAGCTCACAAAACTGTAACCAGGATGACAGTCACTCTCCTCCATTTTAATAGACAAACCGATTAACTGGTGAGCCTATACTCCAGCTGCATTAGTGAGAACGTGTTATAATTTAATTGGTTATGAATAGTATATGAGGCCGTGAGGTCATTCTGGTGGAGAGGACATCAGCTTCATGCACCCTTTAAAATTGCATTAAGCACATCTCAAGCTATGCCAAGGAGGTTAGTGTATGTGCTCCTTTGTATGTGTGTGTGTGTGTGTGAGTGAGTGAGAGAGTGAAATAGTCTAATTCAATACCGTAGGTGAGCTAAGTAGCTTTCAGGGGACACCGTAGAAAGGATTTATGGGGGAGCTGATGCAGGATCCAGTGCTAATTTTAACCCTTCGGTAACCAAATACTTAACCACAATACCCACGCAGTAATGGGTGACAAACCAGATCCGGTCTGTGGTGGATGGACTTCCTGGTTCCTGATGTGGGGGTTGGGGTGGGGGCCAGAATTCAGAAAGAGGCACAGAGAAGGAGAACATTGTTGTTATCGAGGTCTCACATCTCAGTTTAAAGCTCGACCATCATAGTGTATCGGGGGGGGGGGGGGGGGGGGGGGGGGGGGGGGGGGGGGGGGGGGGGGTTAGGCTGTGTTTGAATTATCGGGCCAAAAACATTATCGGTGGTTTGTTTACGATATCACGAACTGGACTGGCAATGAAACGGTCACCTTGGATCAGCCTCAAGTCACGATACTTCTAATGTACCAATGACTCTGCGTTACCAAAAAGAATCCATGGGATGTTTTAGCGGTGGCTTAAAAGGGACCCAACCAACACCACCCCCAAAACAAAGAAAGAGGAAAGAGAAACTGGAAAAAGAAACAGGAAGGGTAAAATTGGTTTTAACACGTTTATCTACTGAGCGTCCAGAAGCACACAAGGCACCCCCTCACTCAGTGTGCTTAAGGAAATGAATAATCATTTGGTTCCAGAGTGACAATTTACACGCGGCCTATAATTTAACTGCAGAAAACATGTTTATAATATACCAGCCAATGGTTCAGGTTTGCACACGTGCATTAACAGTCACCGGCCGTTGCGAGGTTTGAAATACTACATTTTCTCCAGCTTGCATGTTTGTTGTTTGAATGGGCGCAAACTTTCAATGAATCTGGGCACATTTCCCAAGCGCCTTAAAGCCCACGGCAGGCGTGTGGTCATTCTGTTTCGGCCCTAAATCACAAGGTTAGACGAGCAAAGAGGCCCGGTTCTAAGCTACTCCCCCACAGTACATTCCCTCTCAAGGCTTTTATTCCTACTGGAGTCCACGTGGTCCAGAAATCAGCCACTCCATCGCAACCATTGAAAAGAGCTACAAAGAAAAGGGCAAATGTTTCTCATCTATCATGGCGTACACTAGGTATAGGTATGTGAACATTTTGGTTTACCGCCTGAGATGAATGGGACCCATCAAGTGATTGCGCGGTTATACAACTGCCTATGCAATTATTAGCCCAATTCATCACCGTAACGAAGGTCACGCTGATGCATTTCCCGTTTAGCAGCCAACGGACACAGTTCGGCGCAAGCTCCTCCACCACTTCCTGTACAACGTTAGGTTTTTTTCCTTTCACCGGGACGGGCCCATTTCTCCCTCGTTTGGAGCAAACGGCGTCATTCTAGCGGCGTGCTCCCCTCGGCTCTCCGGCTGTGTTTACTGCCGCTCAGCCACCGCGTGTCGCCGGTGCAATAACGCCGCCACTCACCTCTGCAGACTCACAGCGCCGTCTCAGGGCCGCTCTTATAGCTTCAGTCTCCTCCTCCGTTTACCCTCAAATCATGGACCCGGTCACATCTCCGGTCCCCGGCGCTGCTCCCCCCCTCTCTCTCTCCGGGCCAGTGGCTCAACGGAAGTGCCCCCATGCTGCCTACGGCACGGCCGTTCGGCTAAACAAATGACGGCCATTTTGCATTATTCATGCCGCGGCGTGATAAGAGACCATCAGAGTGCCCGCTAACTTCATGTGCCTGGCAGAGGCAATAAAAGCGCGTGGAAAAGCAGCAGTGATTCGGGAGTAATAAATCCAAGGTCTCTCTCGTGCACGGTTCTCCGTGGAGGCCCATACACACGCACAGTTGTTTATATATACACACAGAACACACACGCACAAATGGGTCTTTTCGTATCCAACGTGTTCTTTGTGAATATATTAGCATTCTATTGTGGATGCTTCTACGAAGCTGCCCTGATTTTGAGCCAGGATATGGGGTGACCCTTGTTGATCTCTGTGCGATGGCCCTAGCTGAACACGATTTTAGTTGCCCAGCTTCAGTCAATTTCAGTGTCATTTATGTGGCTGTATGTTGGCACATCCAACAGTATATGTGTGTGTGTTTCATTTATTAGTATCCTAAATAGCTATTTCACTGGAGCTACAAGTATATGGGTACACATAACAAAGTACAAACCTTAGACAAGAACAACTCAAGATATAGTATATAGATAGATATATAGATAACTACAAGAGAGAATTAAACTGTACAAGTCTGGAAGTGTGTGTGTCTCATTTGGATTGCTAAAATTGTGTTACCGTTTTCGTCTCATCTTCAAACTCTCTCCCATGCTAAGTAAAATATACACAGTCCTTACACAACCTTCTGTTAATTCAACCCCTGGCTTTAGACCTTTGAACCTTTGACCTTAACCCAGCCAAGATGTCCAAGATGGTTGAGATAACCTCAGAGGTTAGGTCTACCATTGAGTGAGGCTCGCCCATCGGTTCCCTATGTCAGCCCATGTATTTAACGATGTCAGTTGCCACTATAGAATCAGTTCCTTACACTGTTGAGAGACGTGATTAAGTAAGCACGATTGGAGAATGTCTTACATTTCTTAAATTGTATAATATTTTGATATGCAGTACATTGGAGCTTCAGTAAGTCACCCAAAGCTCTAACCACTGGACTGCAAACCACTTCTCATATGTATAGACATATGTGGGCTACTGGTGTGTAATCACAAGTGACATACAAAACACAGCTGGACTAGGGGCTGGAATGTCTGGGCCCACGTGATGTGTCCATGAGGCATGAGTCTCCAGGACACAGGCGAACAGACCAGAGAAGACCTTCATTTACCGGTTTTCAATTAAAAAAGAAAATAGCTAATATTATGATGATGGGTAGAGTCAATTACCTCCCTAGCCAATGTAAAATTGAATTAAACCATGGTGGGAGACCTAATGATGTAATTCTGACGAGAAAAAAGCCTTCATTACCTAATGACCTGCCATCGACACACACACGCTGTCTATTACAGCCTATTATTATAATGATGAACCAGGGAGTTCAAACTGCAGGGGTCACGTCATACATGACCTTTGAATCACCTCTCCATCTGTTGACTGCTCATCATTCCAAGCCAAGGCAAATGGACCTGTGGACCTGTAAACGGACGATTTGCAGATCTGTCCAAAGTGTCTTGCCAAAGTTAACGGATAAATACTTGCTAACATATTCAAGACATACCAGTGGGACCTTGTAGCCGACTCTATACGTAATCTCTCCCCCGTGGCACATTCCTGTTAAATCGTTTTAATTTGTCCTGTTCGTCTCTTACACATCCTTTAATTAATAAAGTGGCTCTATGAAGGTGACTTTCTTAGTGTGACGTACCTAGAAATTGTCTTCCCAGGTGGCGCAGCGGTCTAAGCTACCCTCTTGTAGCACCTAGCTGACCACCACTGTATAAATGTTAGGCTGAACTGTGCCACTAGCTAACAAGCAGCCGCGTGTAACATTCCCCTGGCGATGCCGATTGGCCCATCGCTTGGGAGGAGGGAGAGGCAGTCATCATTCTCTGTCTCATAACGATTTAGTGTCTCAAAAAACGCATATTCAGGCCAAAGATTTGCACCGCCTTTGCCAGAATCTGCTTTCTTTTCCCTCTACAGAATATGTCTCTATAATGTAGCAAGTAGTCCCTGGCAACACAGTGTCACACGTCTGATTTGTGCACATTTGTGCTTCAATTGTCCTTTGTTGTCGGTATGTCATATTCATTCCAAGGTACTGTATTCATGCTCGTTGTGGAGGCAACCATGTCCCATAGTTGAAGGGTATGTGTGTATATTTCCCTCTGTCTCTCACACACACACACACACCCTGTGTGTTGCGCTTACTGTCTCCTGCAACGCGGCAGCGTCCCTGGGTGTGATTGACAAGATGAAAAGGCTGTTAGGCTGTTATCACTGCTCAGTGTGCGGGGGCTGGCTTGGGGAGGAAGATGGATATGGGGACTGAGGACTCTCTGGATCATCCGACGCTGTCTGTGTGTTAATGAATTTCATACATCACATTATCCAACGGCGGGCTGAGCGGTATCGATACACTCTCCGCGCCGTGCAAATGTGTCGGTGAAATAAATCCCTTGGCACTGCATTCAGCTGACGCTGTCACGGAGCTGCTTAAGGCTGTAATTGTGGTTAAGTGCCTTGCTCAAGGGGACACAGACGGGTGTTTCACCTTGTTGGCTCAGGGATGTGAACCAGCGAATGGTAAAAACCATCATTTGTGGAAAAGCGTCCCTGTCCAAGGGGTGTACTCTTTTGTACTTTTTTCACAGTTGCTAACACACTAATTAACAATATGTAAATAACCCTTCTACAGAGCTCCAGGAGGAAGACTTCAATTCATTTCAACTAAGCCATTTTCCAAACCCTCACACACCACACTCTTTTTAAGGGACAGTTGTCACCATGTTGCCATGTTGAGAACATCTAATATATCAAAGTCAAATCATTGCAGTTGTAATGCTCTCGACAAAAACATTACAACAAGTTGTAAACACTAACAAGCGTAACTTGTCTTCTAGGGTTACATTCCAAGTGTTAGCGACAATTATGATTTTAAAACCCTCAAAAAAACACAAAAAAAGAACTATTGTGGTATTTCTATGTTTTGTGTACAATCTGTAATATCATGCAAGTTGGGGAATTCTGGAACCCCACATGGTTGATGATTAATCAATACAATTTTACTGTTTACAATAATGTTTTAATTGGTTGCCGGCATTGTGTAACGGGAACTCAGTTGCGTCATGTTTTATATGAGGCGATGTTTTGTTTTTGTGACAGCAAATATGGTTTTTAGTGTAACGTTTCATTTTGTGTGAGATGTTTTTTTATCAATATGTTGTGTCGAGATTTTTTTATAGTTTTAAGACGTTTAGTACGAGTGTTGAGATGTGTTTTTATTGGTTTGAGGGAACAGAGAACATGTTCAGGAGATGTTTCTTAGCGGCTGTGACAAAGAGCAGCTCTGAAGATCCGGGCTCTGCTGAATAAACAACAGCTACAACAAGGCTACTCATTAATTACTCATCGGTGGGATTACTTTTAATGTGGGGGATCCCGTACGATGCCGCAGGAGTGGGGATCCTGCAAGTAACTCCAGAAGCGGAAGGGACCCGGTACGATTCTACAACGTAAATGAGGGATTCCCAGAAGAGCTCCAGGACTGCCGGTTCATGATACCGTCGTGATCCAACATGTAATGAGTCCACCATGTTATGGTTCCAGACATGAAGCCTGATACAAGATCAGCACCCTACCAGGAAATCCCCACTCAGGGGGGGAACGTGACTGTGCATTGATGTTGAGGAGTAGTGACGTTTATCACAGGGTTAGGGTAGTGACGTTTATCACCGGGTTAGGGTAGTGACGTTTATCACAGGGTTAGGGTAGTGACGTTTATCACAGGGTTAGGGTAGTGACGTTTATCACAGG
>JACXGK010003753.1:0-42849 GCA_016801125.1 Novumbra hubbsi
CCATTTCCTAATAATTGCTCCCACAGTTGATTTCTTCACACCAAGCTGCTTACCTATTGCAGATTCAGTCTTCCCAGCCTGGTGCAGGTCTACAATTTTGTTTCTGGTGCCCTTTAACAGCTCTTTGGTCTTGGCCATAGTGGAGTTTGGAGTGTGACTGTTTGAGGTTGTGGACAGGTGTCTTGTATACAGATAACAAGTTCAAACAGGTGCCATTAATACAGGTAACAAGTGGAGGACAGAGGAGCCTCTTAAAGGAGAAGTTACAGGTCTGTGAGAGCCAGAAATCTTGCTTGTTTGTAGGTGACCAAATACTTATTATTTGCATTTATAATTTGCAAATTAATTCATAGAAAATCCTACAATGTGATTTTTTTCATTTTTGTTTGTCATAGTTGAAGTGTACCTGTGATAAAAATTACAGGCCTCTCTCATCTTCTTCAGTGGGAGAACCTGCACAATTGGTGGCTGACTAAATACTTTTTTGCCCCACTGTACCTTCATGCTGACAGTTCTTACCATTATTAGAATCCATAAAGTGACAGTTGGTTGTTGTACTTGAGTGCAGCTATGTCATCTGTTGTACCTAATACCACCCTAACTAATGTTTAGTTGGTTGGATTTATTTGCTGTTTGGTTTTAGTGAAGTAATAATTAAACTCTGGGGAACCCAGATAGCAGATGGTTGGACACTGACAGTTCACTGGTCTGAATCCTGAGCAGATGCCGTGACTGCCATCAACCACAGCCTCCCTCGGGGTTTCTAAGCACCCTCTTCATTAAGTGGAGATATTTGTCTACAGTCTGTCCGAGCTTTGTGAGCTAGAAAGAAGAGACGAGAGGATGGCAGACAGCCCTCACGAGCTTCATTACTTGGACTTGGACAGACACGTCATTCTACATTGGGGAATGTGTACTTTGTTGTGAGTAATCGACAGCATCAACAGAACCCAAATGAATCAAAGGACTCCCAAATGAGTAAAATCAAAGGGAGGTAGAGTGTCTGCGACACGCTTGAGGGGACTTGATGATCTGACGTAACTCTCTAGGTTCTTGTTCCTCTTGACGGAGAGGCTACACCCCTGAATGCTCTCCCAATCCCCGCCCTCTTTACCTCATCCCCTCCTTTTTCCCATCCTGCTCATCCTCCAGTCTGTTCTCTACTGATGAATAAGACAAGTGTTCATGCTTTCCACAAGTGAAGAAAGGGGACATCAGAGGTAAAAAAAACCAAAAAACAACCCCAACTTAAAAACATCAAACAACTAAAGGAGAAAGGCAGAGGGATGAAATATGTGACATGCTACTAGCAGTAAAGAGTAGTACAGGCATGCTGCAGTTACTTCTTTGCAACAGGTGCACCTGCCTGCAAATGGTCTCTGGCTGTGAGATGGCCGTCAGGACGGTACTGAGTGACTGAGGGCCAACCAGGTGAGTAACCACCAGCTGTACCAGAGAACTGTATCTGTAAGCCAAATGGATCTGTGTTTTTAATCACCAGCGTTTCTTTCCCCTATCCATTGGAAATATTATATGGGGAACGGACAGGTATTACCAGCGTTTATCACCATGTTACTGTCATATGTATCACTGTTTCTGTAGTTTTTATAACCCTGTTATTGTAGTGTTTATCACAGTTTTAATGTGGCATTCATCTATTGAAAGGTATGAACTGGTGCACACCTTAGATGTTAGTAGAGTTGCTGAATATCAGAGAATACAATGACAAATATAAAGAGAGTTGAACACCTTGTTAAAGTGATTTATACTTGTCAGTCAGTCATTACCTTCACTGCCTCAAGTGATGAAAACCACCTGTTGTCTACTATAATGTGGAGACCATGGTCCTGTGGGACGTCACTCTGATTGGCTCACTGAGCAAAGCACTGCGCCTTTGCCGACTGTGTTTCCCTTAATGAGCCACCAATTATTAAAACATTGGCAACAGTTGTCTAAACACAACTATTACATGTCTGGCTTAGCTTTTCATTCGCAATTCATTGCCTTAATACCATCCTTACCAGTACTCTTAGTGCTACCAGATGCTTGAGAATGGGTGATTTTAATAAGCTAGGCAGCCGGGTAATGGTTTTTGGAAAATTAATTGAACAGGCAAAATGGAAGAATAACGCCCTAGTAATCTGCTTCATCCAGTCATATCAAAATGTAGCATCTATCTGACAAACACTTGCCTTAAATGTGGATGTTTTCTAACTTGCAGATGTTCATTAAACGACTCATTTTTGTTTGTGGAAAGTCTGAATTCGATTAACTATTCCATGTTTTGTTTGAGGTAAATTCTGTAAGTAGTTCATTAAATATAGTAAAAAAAGGATTATATTAGGGGACTATATGCTCAATTGATGCAGGCTACCACATTTGTCTTTCTCAGAAGAGCTCTTTCTCGATACAAGGTTGTGGCGTACAGTTTTGAGAGCATGTAAGCACTTCTATTCATAAGTAGAGTGGGGTTAGGTGGATCATACAGTGTCACCATATCATTTTGTTGCCTTCAACCTTCCAATGTTGCAATTAGGCTGGGTAAAGTCGGCCATTTAAATCAGGTTTCCTATAATTTCCTGTCAGGGGTTGGTTAGGTACATCGGTGCATGGATTTTTTCCCTTACTTGGTGGGAGGATCCAGAGGTAGTGCTGGATAACTATGGTTGCTATGGGTTCCAAAACGGTCACCATGGAGACCGGTGCATGTCTCTGCGGCCCCAGATGAGGGACTGTGGCAGGCAGTCCCAGTCCTCTGTCCCTCTGCTCTAATCTGTCAAACTCTGAAAATACTTAAGAAACCAGGCCTGTAGCTGTTATCTGCCCCGTGCAGTACACAGCTGAAACATAACGCCATACACCTTGCCAACCCACCTTGCACTATGATAAGTTACACTATGTAAAGCTAAGAAATGTTGTCATGTTGTGGGGGTTTTTGAAATCGCATGTAAGAGAAAGACTCAGTTTTTCTACTTTGTAAATGGACATTTCAGCTGAGTATGACAGGCCAGGTGGCTGACCGAGACCTGTCCCCCAATCGTCTCTCCGTGAAGTGCACCGTGGTTGAGGAGCCAGAGAGGGCCAGAGCTGACAGTACTCTTAGCAGGTGGGTTATACAGTAGCCTGGATATGGTTGTAGCGTTATAATTCTGCAGCCTTGATTTGATGTATCCTGTATGTGTTTATAGAGCTCATTTCTAACCGCTAATCAGAGACTCAAATGGTCATTCTCGGTTCCCCAAATGGGACTCTATTCCAGTCAAGTGTGGATCCGTTCTATATTTGCGTCTATCTTCTAGAGTGCCATCAGTATGTGGTCCTGATAACGATGACACGTCATCAGAGCTGGCACGGGTGGCCACCCTCGACAGGGGAGACGATTCTAGAAACTCTCTTCGGGGACCAGGTGCTCTGTCAAGGTACACTCTGTCTTCTTGGCAATTGTTGTTTCCGGAGCTCACCATTAATACTGTTATTAATTCATACAAACCTAGCCACATCTTGCCCCCTCTCTCACTCTCAGGTTGGTGAGATTGGTGGTGACTCTGAGGGAGTGGGCACACAAGAGCCTTGTAGAGGAGGAGGAGCGGCCAGACTCTTTCTTGGAACGCTTTCGTGGCCCTGAGCTAAGGACTGCCCCTAGTCGCATCAGCAATACCCAGCCTGACGCTAATGGAAAGGCCAGAGGGATATTTAGGTATACCTGCCTTTCTGTGATGATTCCTCAAACCTGCTATTAACTGTTATGAATTCTAGTACAGTAATGTTTAATAACAATCCCTAATTTGTGTCGGGGTTAACCAAAAAGGACCATATATGATGTTCACTACAGCCTTATGTAAGTTATTGAATCATCATTAAAGCTAGTCAATGTGCCTGTGTTCAATAGTTAGTGTTACACCCATGCCTAACAGCAGAAACGAAAGAGGCTGCTCAATGTCATTTAACATGAACCTTTCGCTCTCTGTCTCAGGAGGAAATGGGATGTGTTCATTGTGTCCCCATCAGATGACATGTACTACCGCTGGCTGTTTGTTATTGCTACTGCCGTTCTCTACAACTGGATCTTCATTGTGGCTAGGTAGTTGATCCACAGTCCACACACAGCAGAACATGGTTCACTTATCAGTAAAACTAAAAGATATACTGTGTGACAGAGGTGGTGCTGCAGTTAAACCTGGTATCTTTCATTTCTACATGAAGGTTTTGTCTTACAAATTAATTCTATGTAATAAATGATTCCATAAAATATCTTATAAATGCCTCATAAGTCCATCTGTCGTGACCCATAAAAACCCTTTCTATATTCTTTAATTTGTAAACACTATAAATTTAAAAACAAATTGCTTTAAAAAAAAAAACGTAGTTAAAACTAAAATGTTGATATGTTCTCTAAACCCATTCATCAGCTTTCAACTAAAACATAGTTGGGATATTTGCTTTGTTACTGTAGGATTGTTTTTTAAGTAGTGTCTTTTCTATTTTGTCTGCAGAGCATGCTTTGACCAACTGCAGACAAGCAATTACATCTGCTGGTTGGTGCTGGACTACCTTTCAGACTTCGTGTACATATTGGACACTTTTGTCAGACTTCGTACAGGTATAACTCTAAACCAGGTCCTAGCTAGAAACTAAATAAACAAATGTCATAGCATACAGTGAATTTCACAATTATCAGAATCCTTGATATAGAAAAAGTCAATTACAAAAATAACACAGCTAACAAGCAATATTGTAATGTTCCAACAAGCAAAATATGTTGTACCTCATTCATGATTTCTCAGAATTATCAGGGTCCTTGTTTTCAGTTTTTTTTATGTAAATCATAACTGAACTAAACTCAGTCTTTTCCTATTATATGTTTTGAATTATTTATTATTTGACAATTAACCAGAGCATTCAAGTACACTGCTCAAATAAAACAACGGAACTCGGAATCATCACAGTGGTACACCAAGGCAATAAAAATTCAGGGATAGATTTTACGTTACCTAATTTCTATATACCTTTGAAACAGGGAGCTATGCATGGAAAACTTCAGTATAGTAGTGTTGTATAATTTAGAGTAGTAGAATGTTAATCCTGTTTTAATTTTCTTTGGCAACTCTGAAGATTTAGTTTTCAAGTAAAATTAATCATATTCACAACTTTTTAGAAGAGGATTAAAATGACTGGTTTTCTCTGAGCAGTTAAATTAACATAAAAGTTGTATACCTTATACAGGCTCTAATCCATGTCAAGGGGGGTGACAATGTTTGTTTGTTTTTGCTAATGGCACACGTTCTTCATATTATAGGGTTTCTGGAGCAGGGTTTGCTTGTGAAAGACCTCTCCAAGCTAAGGGACAGCTATATCCGCACATTACAGTTCAAGCTGGATGTGGTGTCCATCCTACCCACTGACCTGGCTTACATAACAACAGGAATCAACACACCAGAGCTCCGATTCAACCGCCTGCTGCACTTCCCCCGCATGTTTGAGTTCTTTGATCGCACTGAGACGCGCACCAACTACCCCAACATCTTCCGAATCTGTAACTTAGTGCTCTACATCCTGGTCATCATTCACTGGAATGCTTGCATTTACTTTGCTATTTCAAAATCCCTTGGGTTTGGCTCTGATACCTGGGTGTACCCAAACATCTCCAACCCGGAGTACAGCTCACTGACCCGGGGCTACGTCTATTGCCTGTACTGGTCCACTCTCACCCTCACCACTATTGGAGAGATGCCCCAACCTGCAAGGGACGAAGAGTATATTTTTGTGGTGTTTGACTTCCTTGTTGGGGTGCTGATCTTCGCCACCATTGTGGGTAATGTCGGCTCTATGATTGCCAACATGAATGCCACACGTGCAGAGTTTCAGGCCCGAATTGATGCCATCAAACACTACATGCACTTTCGCCGGGTCAGCAAGGAGCTGGAGGCGCGCGTGATTAAGTGGTTTGACTACCTCTGGACTAATAAAAAAGCAGTAGATGAGCAGGAAGTGTTGAAAAACTTGCCTAACAAATTGCAGGCTGAGATTGCCATCAATGTGCACCTGGAGACCCTGAAGAAAGTGCGTATTTTTCAGGACTGTGAGGCTGGACTGTTGGTGGAGCTGGTGCTGAAACTCCGGCCACAGGTCTACAGCCCTGGCGACTACATCTGTCGCAAAGGAGACATAGGGAAGGAGATGTACATCATCAAAGAGGGGAAGCTGGCCGTGGTGGCTGACGATGGCGTCACACAGTACGCCCTTCTCACCTCCGGCAGCTGCTTCGGAGAGATAAGTATCCTCAACATCCAGGGCAGCAAGATGGGCAACCGGAGGACGGCCAACATCCGCAGCATCGGTTACTCAGACCTCTTCTGCCTCTCTAAGGATGACCTGATGGAGGCAGTGACTGAGTACCCTGACGCCAAGAAGGTGCTGGAGGAGAGGGGGAAGGAGATCCTAATGAAGGAGGGCTTGCTGGACGAGAATGCGGAGGCTGGCGGACTTGGCGAAGAGGACACCGAGGAGAAGGTGGAGAGGCTGGAGTCCTCTCTGGACACCCTGCAGACACGCTTCGCGCGCCTACTCAGCGAGTACACGGCCACGCAGCAGCGTCTGAAGCAGCGCATCACCAACCTTGAGCGCCAGCTGTGCCACACGGGCTGCGGGACTCTGTCAGAGGCAGACTTTTCAGACGTAGACATAGAGGCCGAGGCAGGCACAGCAGCCGCTGCCGTTACCGAAGAGATGGGTAACAACGGGGAGCACACTGATCCCGCTGTGGAACCCTGAACGATGCCCACCACCGCGGCTACAGGTCCAACACATTTTCGGTCATTTCAAACGTACGAGTGTTTGCACAAATGTAAAATGTCCTTCCTTAGAGGAAAATGCTGAGCTTTGTTTTTCTCTAGAGAGGACACTGCTATAGATGCACAGCTGGTGGCTGGATTCTATAATTGGAAAGCTGGTCATAAGAGAGGTGGTAGAGCAATGGGAGTACAGGTGTACACGCGTCAAAGGCAGTACATTTTTGCTTCATTACCCCCAAAGATAGATTGAGGAGAGAATGAATAGCAGCACATAATTTACTGGACAATGGCTTTTAACTAACAGCACTGCCACGCTTACCTAATGATGTCTCCCAAAATAAATTAGTCAGTATTTAGTGGAGTTCATTGTTTAGAAGACTTATGATTTATGGGATTCCCAAAGGTCACTGATCCAGTTGGATACATAAAGAAATGTCCTAATGTTTAATGCGTTTGAGATCAAGTCTGGTCATTTTCCCCCTATGGGGCTCAGTATAGTCCTGTGTTCACACTTAACCTTGCTCCTTCCTTGTGCAATCTACTTTTCCACTTGCTCAGTTGTGCACTGCGGCCTCCCACTCCACATTTTCTATGGTTAGATGCCAATTTGAACTGTTCTGTGAAGAAAGTAGTACACAACATTCTACCAGAGCTTCTATTTCTTGGGAATTTCTTGCATGAAATAGCATTCATTTCTCAGAACAATAGACTGACAAGTTTCAGAAGAAAGTTTTTTTTGTTGAAACTGTAATCAAACTAAAGATTTGCTGAGGATCTAGATACTCATATATTCCAAAGAGGGACAGTTTTATTGCTTATTTAAACAGCACAACAGTTTTCAGATGAACCAACATAATTGCTAAATGGTTTTCTAAGGATCACATAGCCTCTTCAAATGATGAACTAGGATTTAACATCATATAACATTTTAATGTTATTATAATAGACAAAAAAGGGATTTTTTTGGACAAAGCAAGTCACCCCAAACTTTTGAATGGTAGTGTATCTCAACACTGCCAAAGCTTTTGACGTCAAGCAACATACATAACGTCAACATGACTAATCTTAATCTGTCAACCAGTCCTTCACAGAAGCAAATTGGAGGACCAGGGCTCTTAAACACGTATGTCTCATTGGGAGGTTAGCTTGGAAGACATTCATGTACGTTACTTGCTCAATCAACTTTTTTTATACAATTTAAGATCCGACATCCACTCTACTCCAATATTAAGACCCATGGCATATACCTTGACATCTCTCCCATGTGTGACAGTTTGATTACCCTAAGGGCAATGTTTCCCTATGCCATAACCTCTGTAGCTTCTGGTGTTGTATCTTTGAGACCCTCTTTTAGGTCCTGGTCATTCCAATGACCAAATTGCTTTTTAAATAACCTGGATGTGTTATGGAAAAAGAGTGCTCCTCTTCTGCACCTTCATTTAGTTTATTTATTTTGGATATTATTTGAAACTGTTTTGTGTGATGTCTATTGATCCATATGCTCTATCTCCTTTTTGAATAAAGAATTTGTAACACACCTAAGAATTCTGTTTAATTGTGTTAATTTCTTCACTTAATTTCTTATTCTCATTATGTTGTTTAATGTTTTGATTTATTTTTCTTATCCTCAGAAAAGGACAATTATGTGCTGACTTGATAGTTTTATACTAAACACAAGATAAATTAATGTCGGAAGTTATCTTGCATTACTTTTATAACAAAATTCAGTGTATACTAAAATAACCAGACTGCTATTTGTGGGTGAACAGGAGTAAGTGAATTTCATTGTCTGTGCTACTGATAGAGGCTGTAATAACCTCTCGTCCACTGGAATGTTCAAAATGTACCCTCTTCCAGCCTTGAAATGAAATCTGCGTTGAGTCCAAATGGACCACAGATCCACCAAACAAAGGCGAGACAGACTGTGGGATTTATTACAATAAGAGCAGTTATTAAAGCACACACCACCTGATTTCAATGTCATTTCAATGTCATTAACTTTACATTTAAATGAAAATTACATTGTTGATGTCTCACAGGAGAGCCCTATATAATTTTTATAATATATTTTTATATGAATTCATTTGGGAGAATTCTATAACTCAAAAACTAAACTGTTAAAATTCCACCAATTTAAAATGTCATGGATATTACTGAAAATTCACAAGCTTTTGAGGAGACTTGAAATTATAAGCAAATGGATGTGAGTTTTGAATTTCTAATTATTAAAATGATGAGGATAATTGCCTGTTACAGTCTGAAATAGACAAAAACATAGCAGAATTTTCTATCAAATATATATTCTGAAATATTTATCATTTGGAATGTTGAATGTCAGCAGAAGGCCTATCGCTTTAGTAATGTAAAACTACAGGTAATCTGAATATCATGCAGGGCTAAGTGTATCTCAAAAGTATTTAGCTCCCTAAGAGGTTTCCAACTTCTATTATGTAAAAACATAAAATCAAAATGAAAACAAAACACATAAAACTGTCCATGTCTAAATGAACAATACAAATTGTTTTACCTCAATGAAAAATATCAAAACAGAAAAACAACATAATGAATAAAAAGCATTATTCAAAATTAATCTGGATTTTTTTTTTCTTCCAAAAGCAGAAATCAGGGGTTGGATATAAAACGTTTCCAAGGCATTGAATATCCACCTGGAGCACACCATAGGTTAGTATTGAGATTTTGAGAGAATATGGCAAAATATAATCTGAAACTGAGAATGCAGGTTAGAAGGGCACTACTCAGGGAGGCCACCAGGAGCTCTATGGTGACTCAAAAGGAGTAATAGTCTTCCATTGCTGAGCTGGTAGACATTGCATAGTGTTACAGCAGCCTGGGTGCTTTACAAAAGTTGCCTTTTTAGGGAAGTGGAGAAAAGAAAAACATTGCTAAAAATGTTTGCTTTTTAGACGCAATGCTTCAGTGCTATGTTTGACACCGCACAAAATTCTAATAGAGAGAATACATTTTAGAGCCTCTATAAGTATTTTTTTTACCAGTGGCATTTGTTATATTACATTTTTAACTAATTTTATAACAAAATATGCAAATAAGAATATTCTGACCAAATGCCTCTTTTACAGATTAGCCCGGCATCAACACATCAAAATACTCAACTACATCAGCACGTAACTACATAGAGAAAAAACTGTCAAAAGTAAAATGCGGCCCTGACCTTTATTAATACAATGTTAAGGGGAAATGGTTTCATTTGGAAATTATTGCATTAATTATTACTGAATGTGAATGATTAGTAGCATTATGGTGCTGCCACAGGAAGACATAGAAATAGAATAATTGTTGCAGCAACAGCTCAGTGTTCAACACTACAATTCCCGGCAAGCTCTGTAGCTGAGAACACTGAGACTAAAAACATGATCCACGGGATCCAGGACTTCCTGATGGTCACCCAGAACTGGTGATAGGCAGCAACACATCTGCCATGCTCACTATCGACATAGGGGTGCCCCAGGAGTTTGTGCACAGTCCCCGTCTGTAGTCCTTGTTCAACCTCAGCTGTGTAGAAAAGCACAACCATATTGTCAAAAACAGGTTTACAGACAACACAGAAGTGGTATGCCTGATTTATTTAGACATCCTATAAGGAGGTCAGGGACTTGGAAGTGTGGTAAACAATCTCTTCCTTAAAATATTAAAACAAACGTTCTGATTGTAAATTACATTCATTATAATTGCAACGGATAAGACACTGTGTATATACCGTATTCCTTGTCATACCTTAAATGTTATTTGTTTAAATGGGTACTTTTCGGGAAGGGGAACACAATTAGTCGACATTACTTCTTAAGGAAAATACGAATTTTGTAGTTCTGTCTCTATACTCCAAAGCAGCAGATGGCGCCACCCAGGTCGGACGTCTGAAGACCTACCGGTACTACTGTCTTCGCAACCAATAAAAGTCCTCATTGACAGTGCGCGCATTTAGCATGTGTTTTTCAATGTAATCTCTTTTTTTAAGAGAAGAGAAGGTACGGCAATTGTATTAATTTACACAATTTCTTTAAAGTTAGTGAACGATAGGAGTTGTTTAGGTAATTGTTTAGTTAGTGATATTTCAATTACACTATTAAGGCGCTTACTTTGTTAACTAGCATGCTATCAGTCATTTTGTTAGAACGCTAGCTACGCGTTAACATGCTACAGTCGGTATTTTGTCAATTACCTAGCTTCCTAGTTCGGTTGTGTCACTACAAATACCTAACTAGCTAACGTACAATATCAAACTTAACATACACTCGCAACGTCTATATCTTGTTAGTCAGCGAAATACGACTAGCTAGTTGTCTACTCACGTTATCGAAGTAGCTAGTTAAGTTAGCCTAATAAAAAAATTGTTATGCAGTGTTCCGTGGAGACCTAATTGGGTTTGATGAACAGAAAGTACAGTATTCAAGTCGTTACAATAGGTGTAATGCCAATGATTTACTGTCTCGGTTCATTCATAGATAAGACAATGAGTGGAGGATTCAACTTCGGACAGGCGTCCAATACTGGATTCAGTTTTGGAGCTCCTAAAACCACAGCTGCGCCTGCCGCAGCCACAGGTTTTGGGATGGCCAGTGCTGCACCCGCAAGTGCAGGTGGCGGTTTTTCTTTTGGAACCACCAATCCCGCCCAGGCCCCAGCAGCTGCTCCCCAGAGTTCTGGGCTGTTTGCTATGCCCATCCAGGGCAGCACGAATGCATCTGGAGGATTCAGTTTTGGGACTCCTACACAGAGCAGTGCCCCTACAGGAGGAGGCTTCTCTTTTGGGTGGGTGTATTATGTCATTTGCAGTTTGAATTGTTAGGAAAACATTGATCATAACTTGTTTGGTAAAATGATGCCTTTATAGCATTTATTACGATTGTAATGTAGACTTTCCCCATCTTTTATCTTTAGGACACCCACTGCAAAACTTAATCTGGGCACACCAGCCCCATCTCAACCAGCACAAACAGGGCTAACAATGGGAATGGCAACCCCCTCTGGGGCAGGCTTTGGTCTTGGTGGGGGTCTTGCCACACAAACCAGTGCTGCCTCTACTGGAGGGGGTTTCAGCTTTGGGATCACTGCGGGTCTTGGAGGCGCTGTTGCCCAAACTCAGCCCCAGAACCAATCAGCTGCAACTGCAGCGCTCTCTGTAGGAACTACTACTGCAGCACCTCAAATTATGGGGGGAGGGTTTAGTTTTGGTGCAGCTAAGGTCCAGGCCACTACAGCAACAGCCCCTACTGTAACTGCAGGAGGGGGCTTCTCATTTGGTACCAGCGCACCGGTCAGCCTCACCTTGGGGAACCAGCCCACAAGTGAGTTTTCTGAACAAATCTGCTCAGTGGAAGATGTCGTGGGTCACACTTATGAGTTACATTTTATTGAGTCTTTTTTTTCCCATGTGTAAATGACAATAATACAATCGTATTACCGTTAAACTTCTGTTGAAACGCAACTGCTTGCTAAGGTTAAAGTTAGACTACGGGTTAGGATCTGTAGATGTAGGAGTTTAAATGTTACTGATGGTCAGTAGATCAAGAGAATCTAGAGGATGGCAGACTCAACACAGACAATTTTGGGACTCTCAGTAGTGTTAACCAAATAAGTGGTCTGTGTATTCTGAATAATGGTATTTTGTTTCCTAAGGTCTGACTTTGAATTCAACTGCTGCACCAACCACTAACCAGGGTGGAGGATTCGCTTTTGGTGTTAAACCTTCAGGTAAATGGGGATGTTTAAGACATTTGAGTATTTGACAGATAATTACTTTAATGTCTCTGAAAATGTTATCTAAAATGGTGTTCGGTATGCAAATGTTTATGTTGAGCCATTTCTCTTTCCATAAAGCTACTCCGGCCCTTGTTACAACCGCTCCGGCTACCCAGGCTTCATTAGGTTCTTCTCTCTTTACTGTACCAGCAGCAACAGCTGCTCCTGTTACATCAGCAGTCACAGGCTTCTGTGAGTTTTTCCATACTAACACTTAACTGGAGTAAACACTCAAGTGTCTGTATCTAACGCCTAATAACAAATTATGTAAAAAAATTCCAGGACTCTGATGTTATTCATTGACTTGTCTGTTATAGTGGGTACTGTCCCTACCTCAGCTGCCCCAGCTGCCACCTCAGCAGCAGGAAGTACCTTGGGCTTCATGCTCAAACCCCTGGGAGTCTCCACCTCCTCTGCCCCAACAGGCACAGGTACTGAGCAAGGTCACTGTGTAATCATACTGTGTTATAAGAATAAATACAGCTTGAGATTTTTCCCTTTTATTATAGAATACTTGAACAGCTTGTTGGTACAGATTATTTATTTCTCAAAGTCGTTTTTATGTTTTAGCAGCCCCGACCGCTGGCACTACCACAGGGTTTTCACTGGGCATGAAACCGGCAGGCGCCACTGGCATTGGTGCCACAGCCCCCATCACTGGTGTAGCCACAACTATTACTTCTGTTACGGGAAGGTACTGCCGGCTCATTAAAACCACTACGTTATCTCACTGCAATATTTGTATTGTATCCAATGTCTGTTTTTGTATCCTCAAGTACTGCACAACTATAAATACATCTGTTTGGACTTATTAGCCTTGTCCTTACAGTGAGGAATGTTTATCGTGCAAAGGCACTGTGCCAAGTATTCATACCCCTTTGCTTTGTCCACAGTGGTTGTTCTATAGACTAACTTAACTTTTTATGATTTTTATTATATGACTTAAATATATAATGACAATCACAATTCATCAGTATATCACAATGACAGTCTGTATTTATTGACCTGAGATGTCTGTATTCAGAACCTTTACCATTACACTCTAGACACTCCATTCTGGGTTATTGATTGTAGATAAATGTGTTTGTATAGCCCCCCTCCCTGTCTGCTTTGGAATGAAACATGTCATGCCTGTTGATACCTCAAGCTAACTTAAAAAATATATATAATTTATAAAAAATGAATTCTGGTGAAACATTGTGCGTGGGGTATTATTCATAAATACTCTGGGTGTGACACTGTTTACTCCTTTCATTCTGCAGTGCTCCTCCAGTGATGTCATATGGCCACTTGGAGGGTCTTATCAACAAGTGGAGTCTTGAGCTGGAGGATCAGGAAAGGCACTTCTTACAGCAAGCTACCCAGGTCAATGCCTGGGACCGCATGCTGGTGGAGAACGGAGAGAAGGTAAACGCACTAGTTACTATTGTGGCACTCCCGGTAACAATGCAGGCAGTTTCTTTCCTTAATCTCAAATGAAATGGCCTTTATTTCAACTTCTAAGGTCCTGGCTAATGTAAAAACACATGTTCATGTTATTACAGATCACATCGCTGCACAGGGAGATGGAGAAGGTGAAATTGGACCAAAGAAGGTAGGAGTTAAGGGCATTGTTCAGTGTTTGTCTGTCTTCAGTCATGTAAAAAAAAAAAAATATAACACCACATGAAATATTTAGTTGTATGTTTTTTCTTAAAGAAATATGGATGTCCATGCAGATTTTTCAGCTGTGATTGAGGGATTTCTTGCACGCACAGCTCGTTCAAATCACCCCACAGCCTCTCAATAGGATTAAGATCCATGCTTTGACCTGGCCATTCCAGAACTCTTTCTGAGCCATACTGTGGTGGATATACTGGAATGTTTTGGGTCATTGTTGTGTTGCATAGTCCACATCCGCTTCAGCTTTAATTGTCAGAGAGATGGTCTTATGTTTTCCTCAAGCACCCTCTGATTCAATTAAGAATGCATAGTGGATTCTATGATAGTGAGCAGGCCCTGCTGCAGCAAAGCGGTCCCAAACCATGACACTTCCACCCCCATGCTTCACAGTTAGTATGATGTGCCACACATGCCTTCTGTTACTGTGCCCAAACAATTCCACTTTGGTTTCATCTGTCCAAAGCACATTGTTCCAGAAGTCCTGACCTTTGTTTAGGTGTTCTCTGGCATACTTTAGTTTTTCCCTGACCTTTTTGACAGCAAGGGTTTCCTCCTTGCACACCTCCCAAGCAAATCAAGTTAGTGCAGTCGCTTTCCTATGGTAGATGCATGTACTTTGACATTAACTGTGGCAGGAGCTACCTGTAGGTCTGCATTTTAGAGTTGTTGGAGTCTTCTTTAAGCATCTTGCGGCCTGCTCTTGGGACCTGACCTGGGCATGTTAGTAGTTGTTTTAAATGTTCTCCACTTGGAAATTATTTTCTGGACAGTGGAATGGCTGATTGCGAATTGTTTGGAGATTTCTTTTTTATTTAAATATCCCTTCCTAGACTTGTATGCATCTACAATCTTCTTTTTTAAGGCATCAGAGAGCTCTTTTCACTCACTTCAACAATCAAGAGCAAACCAAACTAAATGTCTGAGGTTTAAATAAGACCGGCTTCTCTAACAATCTTCTAAACTTTTTCACCTGATTCTATTTTATGCATTTTCAAGAGTGAATACATTTGGGAGTGTCGATTTCCATTGACCACATTTTACAATTTATCTTAGACATTTATATTCCCTCCACAATATTGTTAAAATGATCTAATGTCCATATGTTGAAAAAGACAAAGGTTTACATAGGGTGTCCTATTTTCTTCACATGACTATATATGTGTATATGTAAGCGGTTTTATTCTATGAACTACTGACAACCTTAGAAATCAAGGAGTTTAGAGACCAACATTTTCTTTTTTTAATCGTGTCTTCCATGTGTTTTGGCATGCTTTCCATCAGACTTTATGCCACTCTTGGGGCAAACATTCAAGCAGCTTGGCTTTGTTTGATGGCTTGTGACCATCCATCTTCCTCTTCATCAACTTCTAGAGGGGTTCAGGTCTGGAGGTTGGGCTGGCCATGACAGGGTCTTGATCTGGTGGCCCTCCATCCACCTGGCGGTGCGACATGGAGCATTGTCCTGCTAGAGAAACCAATCCTCAGTTGGGGAACATTCAGAAAAGAAGGAAGCAAGTTTTCTTCCAGGACAAACTTGTACGTGGCTTGATACATGTGTTGTTCACAAAGACAAATCTGCCCAATTCCAGCCTTGCTGAAGCATCCCCTAGATCACTAATCCTCCATCAAATGTCAGTGGGTGCAAGACACTGGCTTGTAGGCCTCTCCAGGTCTCTAACCACCAGGTGTTGGGCAAAACTGAAAATTGAAAGGGTAGATTACCTCTACGGTCCAATTCTTGTGGTCATTTGCAAACCTCAGCCTGGCTTGTTTTCGGTCATCCCAGTCAGTGGAGAGTTGCTTTTGCCCGCTGCTGGTTGGTAGCTTTTTTTGTGTCTACTTCTTGACCTGAACCGCCATCTTAGAAATTTTAAGGATGGAAGCAAACCAACGCTCGGTTTTTCTCTGCCAATGTTTAACCATTTTCAACTACTTGTTATTTTTGGATTCCTATCACTTGAGGTTTTATCACTGTTTTTAGGCCTCCAGCTCGTTCTATTGCAAGAGGTTGGTGATGACCACTGCAGTCAAAATGTTTTTCCAGAGCTCTGTGTGCGTTTTTCCCTTAGGCTACAATGAATCATAAGGGACAGTTTTACAGTACGTTTTGCCCAAATCTTGGACTGCAAAATTAAAGCCCACTGTTGATTTCCATTGTTTTTTTTCTTTGTCTAAGAGTAGGCCTAATTTTGTACATAAAGCAGTCTATAAAATTATTGTAACGGATAATTGAGGGCGTTGTAGGTTACAGTTTTCTGTAATTTCATCTCTGCTCTTAACATGCCCTAGGCTGGACCAGGAGCTGGACTTCATCTTGTCACAACAGAAAGAGTTGGAAGATATACTGTCCCCCCTGGAGGAGTCTGTCAAAGAACAGAGTGGAACAATATATATGCAGAATGCGGATGAGGAACGTGAAAGAACGTAAGGATGTACCTAAAGGCTTTCTAAGGACCAATGCACATTGATGTGGTTTGTGTTGGTAATATCTCAATCTCTTTCTGAAGGTACAAGCTTGCAGAGAATGTGGACGCCCAGCTAAAGAGGATGTCCCAGGACCTGAAGGAGATCATTGAACACCTGAACACATCCACTGGGCCAGCTGATACTAGTGACCCGGTGAGAAGGAAAATGAACTGTCTAATGACAGTTGGTTGCTACTGATCTATTTTTGGGTAATAGAATGCAAATAATGAGGAAATTAATAATGATGCTGACTTTTCTTTTAGCTTCAGCAGATCTGTAAAATTCTCAATGCTCACATGGATTCTCTTCAATGGATTGACCAAAACTCAGGTCTGTATTTAACCCAGAAATTAATGATTTTACTTGGAATGTTTATTTTAACAGATGAATTGATTTATATAATCTTGTTTCCTTTAGTGCTTCTACAAAGAAGGGTTGAAGACGTATCCAAGCTTTGTGATAACCGACGTAAAGAGCAGGAGAAGACTTCTCGCATTACATTCGATTGAATTGTAAAGTTTCATAAAACGCTATTGTCAATGTGCATTATGCAATTTCTTTTTAATGCAAAGATATTTTTGAGTAATGATAAAGATTTGTGCTTTTAATGCAGCATCAATTTTTATTGAATTACCTAAACTGGGGTGTTATCTATACCTGATCTATATTCCCCACAAATTAGGTGCTCAAATGATTAACAAGCACATTCTATTCCTTTTGCAGAGAAGACTTCTACATGTGCCTTATTTATTTGACAGTTCAAAAAAAAAGGAATGCACAATTTCAGGTTTAACATGTGCACCAACTGTGTAGTTATCCAGTGTGCATAAAATAGTTGATGCCATGCTGTCTACATAAGAACCATTAGCATTGACAACAGCAGATCATGGTAAATGTAGTTAAGTAACTACCAATGCAAAAATCTGTGGCTCGTTTTAATCAAAATACTTTGCTTATTTACAAAATAACAGAAACCAAGACTGCATTGGTATCCAATTAACTGAAAAATAAGCATTTTATTTACCTAAGCTATCATTCTTAATCATCTGTTGTCTGAGAAAGGCATCATAGTTCATGATACATAATATCACATTGTCTTCAATGAAAACAAGACCTTCTGTGGGAAAAACATGGACTCGTTGTCGTGCTGGAGCATGGCTGGCAGTTGGCTGTCTGGACTGATGGGGAACTGGCAGGGGCTAGCGCATACGCATGTGCAGGCTGTGCTTAGGTCCATCCACACGCTCCAGCTTCTCAAAATGTTTCCTGGCATTACGGATGTTAATGAGCGTGGCTGCAGAAGCTACAAGTAGAGAACAATTTAGGTTATGATACAAATTGATTTTATTAAATTAAAAATTCTGTTGTCAAGGAGAAGAGTTACTTACGTATGGAGGGGTCGGACATGATCACCATAACATATGTATTTGAGGTGAAGACATCGATGAAGGCTGCAAAGTTAGAGTTCCTCACCTCCATGCTCTGGAACGAGGCTGCCAGTTTACTGTATTATGAAAATACCAGGTTAAGATGCAGTAAAGTCACCACAGAGACCCCTTCCCTCAGAAGAATGATCTTACCTACAACTGAGCTTGAACTGTTTTATGATGTTGCTGATCTTCTCAAATCGGTGGGCATCCCGCTGCTCTTTGCACTGATAGTGAGATATTACCTGTAGCACAAAAAGTTATCATACATTTTGACAGATATAACATGAAATTTAAACCATTAATTGGCAGAAACTATAATGTGTGCATGCAAAACATTTAAGTTTCTCATTTGGAAAATTTGATTTGAGAAAATCTAAAACATTCTATGGTATTCTTACAATACATTCATACAAGGAAGCAAACATTCTCCAAGTAATATTTATCTTTAGCTACTTAAGGTTTGCTTTGCAGGATAACTAGCATGTATAGAGTTTAAATATCCCATACATCGGTTCCAGAATGATCTGTATTGCAACCATACTCATTTAAAAAAAAGGCTATATTAAATCGTTTTTCCAGCTATGACTGATTCACATGATTAGATTGAACGCATTTAACAAATTCCTTATAAAATAATGACCTTATTTAATCATCTCTGACCTTAAGGGTTGCACCTTACCTACTATACATAACGGAAATTAATACATTGTCTATGTGTTCAGTGAAACATACTTATTCTCAAAAAAAAAAAGGATTTACAGACAAATTAGTACTAGTACTAGACAAATAACTAATAATGAAGATACAACTATAAAAATATAATGTAGAATATCCTTATTTATTACTAAATGGAATACATTTCCTTTCATGCCCATACAAACTCAGATTTTATCATTGATATAAATGACATTTCCAACCATCAGCTATTGAACAATTCAAGCAGGTTGTTAATGGCTAAAAGCAATTACCAGAAAAGTTGCTCGCTCAAACAGAAGCACTTCATCTGCTTCAATGATCTGAGCGAAGTTACGCAGGTTCGTCTCCAGCTGCTGTACATTAGGGATCAGCTGATAAACAATACTGGACCATGCCTTGAGAGGGAAACCATGTGTTAGTCATAAAATCACCTAACAAATACATAAACATCAACAAATAAAAATTGAGCAGCAACCTTGTACAGTGTTTCATCCCAAATTGACGTTCTGAAGCAGGTGCAAGCCAAAGGCCTTGACAGCCTCCGAAGATCCTCTTCTCGCTCCTTAAAGATCTGGAAAGACAAATGTGGGGGACATTCAGTATAGAGATGTATATAGAAATGTAGACGTACAACAATCAGCCGTAACATTATGACCCCTGACAAGGAAAGTGAATAACACTGATAATCTTTTAATCATCGGTCAGTGGGTGGGATTTATTAGGCAGCAGGTAAACATTTTGTCCTCAAAGCTGATGTGTTAGAATCAGGTAGAAATGGGCAAGTGTAAGGATCTGAGGGACTTTGATAAGGGCCAAATTGTGATGGCTAGACAACTGGGTCAGAGCATCTTCAAAACTGCAGCTCTTGTCTAGTCTGAACCATGGAGGCCCCACCTCGCAACTTACAGGACTTAAAGGATCTGCTGCTAACATCTTGGTGCCAGATACCACAGCACACCTTCAGAGGTCTAGTGGAGTCCATGCCTCAACGGGTCAGGGCTGTTTTGGCAGCAAAAGGGGGACCTACACAATATTAGGCAGGTTGTCATAATGTAATGGCTGATCGGTGTATATGCTCAAATAAAATACTACTAATCGGTTGGTTAAGTGTGGGTGGCAAAATGTTTGTGTGAACTCCAGCTCACCAGGTCTCTTTGGTCCTCCTGAACCAGATCCATTTTGTGCACCAGGCAGAAGACCTTGGCATCAGGGGAGTTCTGAAGAATGGCCTCCAGACAGGACTGGTAGTAATGCATATCCTTCTCCAGCTCACGGCTCTCCACGTCAAACACATATATCAAAACCTCCACATTCCTGAATATGTTGTCTCTTTGGCTGGTAAAGTAGTTCTCCATGAAAGTGTCTTGCCTGACACACAGAAAGCAGATTGTTAATTGAGGTGATACTAATGTGATGCTATAACTTATCAAATTAAATTGAATGTTTGACATACCCTCCACAGTCCCACAAGTTCAAAACCAAATTGCCAAGGAATCGCACATGAGAGTGCTCCACATCAACTAATTTGAAAGAAAATAGAAGAAATCAAGATTTCAATCATTAAAAGGGGCTGAACATTAAGGCAACAACTTGTCTCTAACAACAATTACATTTATTTTCAGCCGGCTGAAAATGTTCAGATACTTTAGCTAGCACTTACTTGTGGCTCCCAGGCGGCGTGTGTCTCTAGCTATGTAGTTGGCAAAGATGATGGATCTCATACTCGTCTTCCCAGACCCACTCTTGCCCATCAGCAGCACCTTTAGATGACATCAACCCATTAGGTATTAGGTATTAGGGGACAACCACTTTTCTGACAGTCCAGTGTAATTGTAACAACAAATGTTAAGAGTTCCATGACTTAACACAATATGGAAGAAAATGCATTTGTTAACCCACCTTTTTCTTCATGGCTGTGCTTGACATAATTGTAAAGTTTGCTGAACAATGCTGAAACACTGGTCAGTTTGATTTGCCCTCTTCAACCTTTCCTGTATCAGCTTCAGCAGAACACAAATAACAGAAACATTCAATGTGAAACAAAAACATGAAACACTGAAAGGTTTAGGGGTTGTAATACCTAATGCAGTAAACATAATATTATAGCTAAATAACTAGTGAATTATATTCATAGCAAGATAACATTACACTAAAAAAGGCTAATACAGAGCTATAAAAAAAACATCTACATGAAAACGTTTGCAACACCACTACTATACGTACCAATTAGCCAACGGGTAGCTAGCAGTAATGTTTTCAAGAAGGAATATACAATAGACAAAACTGAATTAGAATTTTAGTGGCTATTTAACTCAAGTGTAGCCAGAGAGTGTATGTAATAATAATTATGGCGTTTAAAATAACCAGTTACAGTAGCTAGCCAGCAAGAATTAGCTACGAAATAGTCAAGTTTTCCTAATGTACTTCCTGACGAAATAAACGAGTACAGTAAACATAAAAATACAACAGCACTGGGTTGTATTTTAAATAAATACGGTTTAGGTACAACGAGGAGCGAGCAAGTTCGCTTTCGTTAACTACTAGTTAGTTAAACGTCAAACTGTTTTCCTAGCTAGCTAGTAGTAGGAATTTAGATCACAAAGAAGTTAACCGTCTTTAGTCCGAATGTGTAGTTGTCTAGGCGAGGAAAATACATTCTAAATTGTACATAAAGTATTTAGGTGTTAGTAAAATCTCATTATTTGGGGGTTCAAATACCATAGTTAATACATTACTTGTTTTGATAGTTTATACGTCCATTGCTTTGTGATTTTACGCCTTCACAAACATGCTGATGGCATATAGTACCTAGCTGCTTTTCTACTTCTAGCTAGCCAAATAACGTAAGCTGGCAGGCCCAAAACATGCAGTAACATTCAATGTTGATTATATTACCGACACCGGGTCATCTGAAACGTAGTCACCTAAAAGGGCTAGTTGACGCCCGTAAAATGAAAACCGAAAAACGTTTTGGTAAGTAGAATTTATAGCAACAGAAGCTGGATTTAACTTTGATATTTCACGTGACTACCACCACCAGCGGGGAGGGGCCATATCATGTGACCCAAGTATGCGGGGTTGCGTTCAGCAAGATAAAAAGGTGTGCAACGTAGAATTAAACTGATGAACTTCCAAAAGCACTTCGCTGACTGTTATGAAATTGATAAAGAGGCGGAGTATAGCATGCTCGATCATGCCCTCAGCCTTTAAACTACCTACCAAGGAATAACATTTGATAGTCGTAAGCAATTGAACCGAGCGCATTGTTTGGGGGAAACGTGTTGTTCAGTACCAACAATTAAGCAATGTAGGACATTTTGAATCATATCAAATGGTATTTGTTACATGCTTTGTTAACATCAGGTGTCTATTAACAATGACATGCTTATTTACATTCTCTTTTCCAAAAATTAAAATTAAAGTAAATGAAAAATACATTCAGAATTAGGTTAATAACAATTACATTATCAACAGGGAGTACTATTATACGTACTCTATATTTGAGGGTTACAAGTGTATTGTTAATTTTAAAAAAGCAGGTCGTTCAACAGTCACATTGCCTCCGGGAAGAAGATATGCAGTTTATTGTGTTATAGTTAAAGAGGCACCGGTACAGACAGACATGGAAATAACCATGCCCATGTCCATGATCGTATCCTTTGTTTTACTGACGTTGAAGGACATTGTCGTCTTGCCAGTTCGCTGGCCACTTCCCTATAGGCTGTTGTCGTCAACGGTGTTCAGGTCTGCCACTATTGTCTCCAGCAAGCTGTATCATTTAGTTGAAGCTGTGCATGGTCACGTTGCTGTGGATGACCAAGGAGTACTCGAGGGGATTCAGAACGCATCCCTGAACAGCCCGTGTTAAGGGTGGTGAGCGTGGAAGATGTAGCATCAGCATCAGTCAGGAAGTCCACAATTCATTTTCAGATTATTTTCAGTTCCAGTTTCCTGAGCGTATTGATGAACACTGAAATGTAGTTTACGAAAAGCATTCTTACATACGTAACTCCTCTGTTCAACTGGGATTGGGCAATGTGAAGTGCAATTGAGATAGCTATGTTGGGGCAGTATGCAAATTACATTTGTAATGTAATATATCAGACATGCATTCACCATTTTATAATGAAACCCTATAACTTTTGAAAATTGGTTATGTACACACAACAGGGACATGAAATACATCCATAGTACTAGAAGCCAAAAGTTGTATAAATTTTATTGTTAATAGACTAATCATTCTAAACAAAAACTACACGAAAACTCAGTTATCAATCATATGTAAGAATCCACTAACCAACATCTTCAGAAAAAGACATTCTGATACAGGATATGAAATATATACATGTCATCGTTTCTGAAAAATTATTCACATGTGAATATAATATTGTATGAGAAAATGTCTAAACAAATAACATCAAAAAGAAAGATTATATGACATATAATCCCAAAAGAGGTCTGTCAAACTACTGTAAAAAACAACAAACATAAGCATCAGATACAGAATCAACCATATACATTTCCACAACCCCTTTAAGGGTATATCTATCTGGTATTCAGTTGGAACCCCTTTTGCCAACATTTGTTGCCAGGTTCAACCTGTAGTGCATTCAGAAAGGCCCTTCTGCACACCACTGCTGTAAAGAATTTGCATACTTGAGGACACTTTTAACAACTCTGGCCATCCACCGATGACCTCTTTTCGCCCACAGACCTGCTGCTCACTGGATGCTTTTTGTTTATTGCAGCATTTTTGGTAAACTCTAGAGACTGTAGTGTGTGAAAATCCCAAGAGCTCAGATGTTTCTGAGATGCTAGAACTAACATGTCTGGCACCAACCATTATACCACAGTCAAATTGGATTGGATGAATTGTTTTCCCTATTAACTTAACTATGTCTAGATGATTTAAATAGTGAGTTGTGGCCTCATTAACTATTTAAATCATTAAATCTTGGCTTTTTTCTTTAACAGCAGAGGTACCTAATTACGTTTTCATTTTAGTGTTGGTAGGCTGGTTATTTATATAGCTGTACCTATAACCTCTTGTCATACGACACTCAATTATGAACACCAATACAGACCCGAGGATAACTCTTAAACAGAATAGGATCTTGAAAAAGAAAAAAAGACAAGGAAAAATGTTAATCAAGTTCAGGCCATGTAACATAAAGCTCTCATGAACTAGGTCTCCATCCAATTGGCAAAATATTTTAATGCGAGTACTGCTAAATATGCCTCAATACAATATACTAAGTTTCCCACCATTGGTTTGTTTTCACATGTCCTTTTGTGAATAGAACACAATGCATTACAGTAACATACTACTGTTTGCTTGTCTAAACTAAACTGATCGTTTGCTCAAATTTGATTACTATACTAACCAAAAGCTTGCAAATACAATGCAGGTAGGCTACCCGACCTGAGTTGATTATGGAAATGATTACTGTAATTTGAGGAAATACATTTTTGACCCTTAATTACTATTGGAAAGGTGCAACAAGCTCATCACTCCCAAAAATTCTCCACCCTAAAAAAGAAAAAGAAGAATATTCCGACTACCAAATCACATACAGTATCATTGTATGACACCACATGTGTTTTTGAATATTTGCTCATAAACTCACACCCACAGCAATTTTTAGCATAATACATTTAACAGACACAAAATAATCATGTTGAACAAAGAATTTTTGCTGAGATCATAGAGAAAGATTTAGATCCATTCATAGTATCTGGGAGTGTTCATGCAGCCCATACAAGGAAACCTCCATTTTAATGTAGTCAACTGACTGTCAGAACTTCCAACATCACTGACTGATACTTTTCTCCAACAGGGTCATCAGTCATGGGATCAGCCAATGAATGGCAATGAGGATGAAACTCGCATCCCGTTGCCTAAATTAAAATGGATTCAAGTCCAACCGGCTCATCGGGAGGGATAAGCCAAAAGTGAACAAATTGTACAACTTCAAAATGGATTGCCTTACAGATGCCATAACAATTTATCTATCAACGTCTATAGGCATGATATTACTCGCATTAAAACTGCAAAGGGAGATGGGGTTATAGTTGGGAGTTCTTCCGTTAGATCTGGTCACGAAGTTTAGCAAGCCTTGAAGACAGTTCATCCTGAAAACAAACAAACAGTTGTTAATGTTGTTAGGGATGTCTAATTGAAACATATTTATTATTGTCTGAGAAGGGGCGGGTCCTAAGGGCACCATTCTTGCATGCCAGATAATGCACAGCTACAATAATTATTGCAGAAGCAGCTTTGTTCTCACAATGATTACATTTAGAGAAATATTTTGTAGACAACTGAAACAGAGTGTTTTCCTATACCTGCTCTGCCGATGCTACGCTGGTACCAACTGAACCAGTCTGTCCTTGTGGGAGCTCCATGTTCAGGTCCAACCTAAACACACACAAAATGATATGTAAACAATTTCCCTCCATAATAGACATATTTGTTCGTGAACACGAGAAACCACAAAATTAAAAATACTTACCCTGCTTCATCAGCCAATTCATGCATTAGCGAATCCACTTGATTCTGAAAAACACATTGGTGACTGTTAATTTCCATTCATTGTGAAAACAGCAGTAAGTAACTAGTATCAGTAAAAATGAGAAATAAACAAAATCCATAAATAAGAATAATGTTACCTGTGGGGTGGTTAGTGTGGTTGTGCTACTCATAGTGTCCTCCATTTGGGCTGTCTGTACATCCAACGTCTCAAACTGATGCTCAAACTTGTCCATGAGGCCGGAGATCTAGAGAAACAAGACATGTGTGATCAAATGAGGCTTGCATATAGTCAAGAACATCAGAATATAGTCTTAAAAAGGGACCTACACATACAGCTGTGGCCAAAGGTTTTAAGAATGACAAGTATTGGTTTACACAAAGTTTTACTGCTGCAGTGTTTTAAGATATTTTGTAAGATGATACTATAGTATACTGAAGTATAATTACACACATTTCAATGTCAAAGGCAATTACTGACAATTACATTAAGTACAACATTGTGAGTGAGCCCACTCCCTTGGCTGAGAAGCAAGCACACACATGAATGGTCTCAGGATGCTTTACTGTTGGCATGACATAGGACTGATGGAAGTTCACACCTTTTCTTTGCTGGACAAGCGTTTTACCAGATGCCCCAAACAATCAGATAGGGGATTCATCAGAGGAAATGACTTTTCCCCAGCGCTCAGCAGTCCAATCCCTGTAACTTTTGCAGAATACCAGTCTGTCCCTGATATTTTTCTTGGAGAGAAGTGGCTTGTTTGCTGCCTTCTTGACACCAGGCCATCCTCCAAAAGTATTCGCCTCACTGTGTGTGCAGATGCACTCACACCTGCCTGCTGCCAGTCCTGAGCAATCAACCTTAGGAGACGGTCCTAGCGCTTGCTGGACTTGCCCTGAAGCCTTCTTCACAACAATTGAACCTCTACCCTTGAAGTTCTTGATGACCTGATAAATGGTAGATTTAGGTGCAATCGTACTAGCAGCAATCTTTGCCTGTGAAGCCATTTTTGTGCAAGGCAATGATGACTGCGCGTGTTTTCTTGCCGATAATCATGGTTAACAGAGGAAGAACAAAGCTTCCAGTCTGTTATTCTAACTCAATAAGCTTGACAAGAGTGATCTCCAGCCTTGTCCTCGTCAGCACTCTCACCTGTGTTAACAAGAGGATCACTGACATGATGTCTTTTTGTGGCAGGGCTGAAATGCAGTGGAAGTTAATGTTTATGGCAAAGAGGAACTCTGTTCACTTTTCGTGACAATCTGGAGTACATGCAAATTGCCATCATAAAAATCGAGGCAGCAGAATTGGGGAAAATGTACATTTGTGTCATTTCAAAACTCTTGGCCTCGGCTATACATGTTTGTTTTTGTATATTTTTGGGGACCAGAAAATATTTTCTCTGTTTTCACTGTCCTCGAACCTTAATTCTAACCATAAATTTAACCGAACCACATTTACTAAAAGTAAATCTTAATCCTAATTGTTTTACCCCAAATCCAGAATTTCATTATTAACTTACCAAAAAACCTTGTGAGGATGACTTTACTACTCTTAGCATTACAGATCCCAACACATATGTACACAGACATAATTCACACACTCACCTTCTCCAAGTTCATACTCTTCAGTGTGGCATCCATGCCTTTCACCACTCCAGCCATAGATTTAGTGACCTGCAGAATTAACCAACATTACTACAATGGAACTGTACTTCGGTGTGTGGTTGTACACATAAATTCACAAATGTTCCAAATGTTTACTCTAAAGTAAGAGTGTGATCATCTTAAGCAGAATCAACGTTTAAATATTGACCATTCAAACCAATTTATTAATGGTGTTATAAAATGTGAACAACCGTTGATATACAAAACAGAAATTTCACGGTTAAGTCTTTTATGGATTATGTAGGACTACTGCACCTTGTTCATTGTGACTGCTGTCTGCACTCTGGCTGCCACTGCCTCGATCCGAGCACTCATCCTAAGGAAGTTGACCGACTGGTTCTTCTGTCTGATGGCGTTTTCCGCATGTATACGTGCCACTTCCACATTTCCTTTTTGGATAGCCTAAATTAAATATTAAGGGTCAGTATCCCAACATTCTACGATCATATGTTCAGTACTGATGAGTTGTTGGGGGATTGACTTAGTAGGTAAAATCCTACTTACTTTCTTGACTTTGGCCTTTTCTGCCTTTTCCTCCTTGTCACATTTCTTAGAGCTTCGTTGTAGTTCTTTGGCTGCAAACTTGAGATTGAAGAGATGCTCTGTGATGGGAAGTTAAAGACTGTTCAAAAATATTTTAAAACAGAGTGTACTGCGCAACTAATATCATGGCTCCTACCTACTAAGTATGAATACTGACAGTATTTATATGTGAGGGATGTATGATTTGAAGTGACTTAAATATAACTGAAAGGTATTAGGAAGTGCATAAGGCAATAACTTTGTATGATCAGTGTACAGAATAACTTACAGTATGCTAGTGCAATTATTTTGGGATTCATTGGTGTAACTGTTTTAGCAGCTTGAGTTAGACAGTATCCTTACATGCATAATGATTGTGATGGAATGTGTATTGTTTGTGTCGTAAAGCAATGTGTGAAAAATATGATTTAATAATATAACAATGATCATGTGGAATCTTTACCCCACAGGGAGAGATTCATTTCTGACATTGCCGAGGATTTTCCATTGTTATGGTAAAAATATTTTTTTTACAAAAATTCTCCTGATAGCATATATGAATAAAAATGAAGCAGAAACATTATTAAAAATTCTCTGGAAATTGCAGCGCAGATTGACTGCCTGTGGAGGACCTCGGAAGAATGGTGAAAATGTGATCAGCATGTGGGAAGGATCTCAGACATGGCCACTCCATGCAGAAGGACAAGCAGATGTTGTTTACCAAATAGGTCTGACGTTTTGGCCTGCCAGGTGACTTGACCAGGGGGTTAATTGTCTAATAGAACAATAAAAAAAAGTTCCAAACTGATCTGCGACATGGTGGTAAACAGTTCCCACTTAGACCACTACCAGACAATCAAAGCTAAATTCTTGCTTGATAAATAGCTTTTTACTAAGATGTTTTTGTTCATTTGTTTAACCGTATTCATTTAATCACCATAGTGTACTTACTCCGAAATGATTGCCATTTCTAAGAAACATGGCTACATTGGGCCTGTAATAGTAATACCAAAATGGTTCTTCATTACTATAGACAATGCCTGCTTACGGATATCGTTACAATACCAATAGTAGCAAACAAGCGTTTATCTTTGTCACCAATAAATCCAAATAGCAATCGATGATAAGTTTAAATAGAAACCTCATACATGTTGGCAATAATATTGTACTAGACTTTCTGGAGCTGAACTAAACATCAGGCGATCCTATTTCCTGGAGACATTTGCCTGCCTCGCGCAATAGTTATACATATTTTCAAAAGGATACTCTCCATATTCGACATGCTGGTAAACTCTTGTTAGTCCAAAAATTGATAGAGAATGTACGGATTTTCAATGGGCTTCTTTTCGATGTCGACGAATGTAAAACCTTCTATTCTTCTTTTAGTTTTCTAGTCGCTGAAACTTCCGGCTACACTACCCAAATAAAATGACGTCACCATCACGTGTTCATGGGTGTTTTCATTTCGTTTGACGTCATCTAACTAAAAAAAGGTGCTGATTTAAGTTGGTAGGATTTTATTATGGTGGATTGTTACATTTTCCACGGTGTTGTAATATATTTAGTGTACGGCCTATTCATCCCTCTAGGTCAGCATCTATGTGCAGAGACAATCAAATCAGGTTTTGGGGCTGGGGGATTTCCTTTGCCTGCGCTACGTTTAGCGTTGGCGTTGGGGAGTGGGCGGTGAACAAGCTTGATTGATGATTAGGTTTGCATCTCTGGATCACGGCAGTGAGCGAAAGGATGACTCACCCTCGGTCTGATATGATATTCACCCTCTTTGCAGGAGCTCAGCCAGTGCATCCCAAGCTCATCCTGCTCTGCTCAATTACCCTTAAATGATAAGCTACTGAGGCCTTTATGGACCGTGTACTTACACGGACTCTTTTCATCCACCCTCGAGGAGTGTTCATTATTCCAGTAACAAAAACAAACTCTCTTATAGTACTACACTAGGCTCTAAATACTCTATTTTGAATGGTAATGTTAGACTAGAAATATGGTGGCGTTGCATAGCTTCAGCCATCGTATTAGCCCTTAAAATACGTATGTAAGGCAGTTATCACATTATTGCAAACATTATTTGTGGTTGGATCACGCAGTTTCAAATGTATTTCAAGCGGTCGGAGATTCAGTTTGACACTAGTGCTTTAATAACTACTATAACTATAACTACTGTATATATATGATACATATATATATATTATATAAATAGATGATATACAGATAGATCCCATAAGGATCAGAGACCACCGTGAGTTACCGTAAAGTCGTGACGCCAGATTGCCATGGAAACTAGATTACGCTCGCAGCTGAGAAAACAAGTGCGCGGTAGAACTTCAGTTTGTTTCAGTAGGCTACCACTGTCGTGTTGGACAGCGATCAAACACGAACCTACAGCTCTCAAGGTAACAGCACACTGTGCACTGTATCTACTGGTCGGAGATCCCAATTATACCTGTTGGGTATCTATTGTTGTGTTGCTCAGTATACTTTGGCTAAGTTCTACCCTTCAATAGGAGTCAGGTGAGTAGGCTACACTATACTATTTAACTGCATGATGCACATAATTTTCATGTTACATTTGGTACAAGAAGAATTAAGAAATGCAATTAAAAAACATTTTGAATGAAGTACAACAAACTAGATAACGAGCAAATGCTTATGTAATAGGCAAATTATTTGCCACTGTCCGTGGATGGGTTAAACAATAGCAAACAATGTTGTCCTACCAAATGTAGCATATTGCATCATATATAGATGAATGTAGTAGGCTAAACTCACCTCAAATGTGTTTACTAAAAAAATGTCAAAACGGGAAAAGACCTTTTGTCAAAAATAATATTTAGCTGTTGTTAATATTTCTTTGTTTAGGCCAATAAAGGGCTTGTAGCCTAAATAATATTTTGGTAAATGTAATACTGTGCACATGCGGCATCATGTCGATGATATAGCTACGGCTTAGCTAAAATAAAACTCTAGAACAACTGATTGGTAACCTAGAAGGTGCATTTTTATTCATCAACAGCACTCCTGCTATAGCCTGCAATATGTGTATATCAATAGTCTCGCTTACTGGGTGCAATAATGGAAAAATGTGAGATGTGGTAATGTTGGTTAGTGGTTACAGGCATGCAGAAAATCCAGGAGACGCGGCGAGGGTGCTTTATTCACTGACTGTATGACTCATACGGTCTTATCTAAAGAGTGGGTGCAGGCGGGCGGGTTTACATGAGACAACATTTCTGCAGCATGCATCTTGTGCATTATTGACTCTATAACAAATGTCCGTGCAAACTTTTTGAGTATGTGGAAAAGTAGCCTATACCTGCACAAACCCAGCAGTTGACCTCCGACCACTGCTCTAAGTTAAATCGGTCAAAGTAGGCTTAATTCACTGGGAGGGTAAACCTAGTTTTGTGGATGGCTATAATCATATATTTGGACATGGCAATTGATGTGTTTATTGACGACAATATGATTCAGTGAGTACATTTTTAAAATAAAAAACATCTCCAGTTTGATAAGGTACGGGTGAATTACACGCAAATAAGGCGAGTTCGACCGGATCACTTTTTGCAAATCATTGGATTTGTGGTTATTCATGAGATTTATGGGGAAATAGTTATTCATTGACTTGTATCCTCAGCGTCTCCATATATGAAATAAAAAGGATCTCATAATCTTTTGAATAAACATAGAAATGTTTGTATATTTTCAACATACCAGTATTTCTACCATAATCTGAGAGAGATTTAACTGCAAGAAGTAATAAAAAGAAACGTGATCCAAGGTCATGCCGGTTTAACTACAGTCAATTGCAAGTTTGTGCAGTTGAATTTAAACTTCATGGTGTCAAAAATGCTTTTTATTTGGTGACCAAAGTTATGACTGACCAACTTTGAAGCAACAGATTTAAAACCAATTCCAAGTGGACATCTTAACTATAGCTATGTACTTGTGAAGATCTGAGAGGATTTCAATTTGGATAACTGATATGGTAAATCTTACACCTTCATCTTATCAGAGAGCAAGCTGAATCTATCACCAGATGCTTGCCTGTTAACTCCTTTTAGACCTCCACAAGTCCATAGGCTTAGGGGTTGATTTAAGATTGTGCATTAGTGTCTAATCATAGATGAATGCATACAAATGTGTGACATATTTTAGTTGTTTTTTTTTAACTTTAGAATTCATAGAGTGTGTTATATATGTGGGTTAGAGATGTCTTTATTTTGACATTCTAACCGTAGAACCCTAACAAACAGTTGTTAACACCATCACTAACTTCAGGTATATTTTACCAAATATAATTTACCCGATAAAAATACTTCTCATCAAAATATATTAAAGTACAACAATATATAACAAAATAAAGTAGTCTTCTTTTATTTTCCTCTATACAACATCTCATAAAACCACAATTGCATGTGTAGAAATCACCCAACATTAGTGGTCTAGGGTTAAAGAAAACATTTACAAACAATAGCAATACTATGATGTAGTCTGCAGGATTACTGCGTTAAAAGCCCATTTGTGTTTGACTTTCAGTTTACACAGTTGCACATCCCCTGACTTCACTACATACTTTAATCTACAGTCAGTTGCTTTATCATTCAAACACGCCAAAGGTTTGCTTCTCCTCTGAGAGGAAGTTCCAAGCTGGTTAACTTCCTGTTTAATTTTTCATTTGACATCTCCTCCTTCCTGCTCCCACTCTCTTAGTAATACCATCACAGCTGTTTTAGTTAATTGTGCAATCTATGCCTAAGTTTTTGCAAATACATTGTTCTATCATTTTACAGGTAAACCCAGGATAATGGAGCTTCAAATGGACAGAAGATTCCACAACTTGACCCTGGAGCAAGTCCAAACTCTGGACCAAGTTTTAACTGAGGTGATCCCAATTCAGGGCAGAGGGAACTTCCCTACCCTGGAGGTGAGACCAAAGGATATCATTCATGTAGTGAAGGACCGGCTGGTGGAGAGGGAGATTAGGGTCAGGGACATCCGCCTTAACGGCTCCACCGCTAGCCATGTGATGGTCAGGGACAACGGCACAGGCTACAGAGACCTGGACATCATATTTGGAGTAGAGCTGCCCCGACAGGAGGACTTTCAGGTCATAAAGGAGGTGGTGCTAGGCAGCCTGCGTGATCTCCTTCCTCGTGGGGTTAACAGGCGCAAGATCACCTGCCTCACCATGAAAGAGGCCTACGTGCAGAAGATGGTCAAGGTTTTCAATGAGCATGACCGCTGGAGCCTAATCTCTCTGTCCAATAACAGAGGTAAAACGGTGGGTCTCAGGTTTGTAAGTTCTCTGCGACGCCAGTTTGAGTTCAGTGTGGACTCATTCCAGATTATATTGGACCGTATGTTGGAGTCATACTGGGAGACTGAGAGGAGGCAAGTGGTTCAGTGTGAGGGATTGGAGTTACAGAATGGAACTGTGTTACATCCAGGTGGAGGGGCAGAGAAACCCTTACTGGAACCCCTGTATGCTTCTGCCGCTGATAATCTAAAAGAAAATAAAGACAAAGACTCAATGATGACACACTTGTCTGAAAGTTTGTGCAACAGTGGAGAGGTCACTGCACAAGAGGAAGAATCACTG
Source organism: Novumbra hubbsi (assembly GCA_016801125.1). Classification (NCBI taxonomy): domain Eukaryota; kingdom Metazoa; phylum Chordata; class Actinopteri; order Esociformes; family Umbridae; genus Novumbra; species Novumbra hubbsi. Next base: position 33,163 of record JACXGK010003753.1, read on the forward strand.
TATCCGATGGATGTGCATGCGACTGAAACAGAAGGGTCACAGGAACTGTCGGAGGTAGAGAGAGCAGAACTAGAACTGGGATCTTTGGAGAACGAGGAGGAAGAGGGAGCATCTGTTGATGTAGTACTTGAAAGGGCAGCGGAGCAAATGCCATTTGTTCAGAAGACTGATGATCCCTCGGTTAAATCATCAGAAACATTGACTGGCGGGTTGAAACCTCTGGTGTCGAATGTATCTGTAAACCCTCAAAGTAACACAGATTATTCGAAAGACATCAAACCATCCCCCTTGTTGCGCACAGAGACCTCCGTACTGCTGGAGGGAGCTCAGCTTCCAGCAATGGCTCAATCTACATCCAAAGGGTGCACTGTGCTCATGCAAAACGTAAACCATGAACATGTTTTCCCTCCCCCAGCCAAGAAAACCTGTAACACATCCCAGGAAATGGTTTCTGACTATTGCCCCTCACCTAAACCGCCAAGGAAGATGTCACGAAAGATGAGCAGCATCTCTTCACTCCCTGAAAAATGGTCTTTGTTGAAAGATTTATCAGATCTTACAACACAGTTGTTTGAGCCTATTGAAATACTCTCAACACCACCACCAAATCCCACTCTGTTAGATGCAGATCAAGGCACTGATCTTTATTCAACTTCCTCAGGATCCAGACGAAGGAACTCAGAGGGAACAAAAGCCTTCACAGATCAACTTACTCCAGCTGTATCATCCTATGACAAACATATATCATCCCACACTATAGAACAGATAGTCAGGGTGAAATATTCCAAAAAGCCTCCAGACTCAGAACCTACTCAGGATCCAGTGTCCATTCATCCCACAGTGGACAACGTCCCTGAGATGGAACCCACTGCTGCTCAGGAACCAATTGTACCGGACACAACTTCAGTGTGTCGGGGGGCGTCGGCAAGCTCAGCACCAAAGGACAAGGCTGGCATCACCGTGGTAGTGGAGTGCATGTACGGGGACTTTGACCAAGCCATGGATCACCTACGCCTGCGACTCATTGCGACGCATAACCCAGAAGAGATCAGAGGAGGTGGCCTGTTGAAGTATAGTGACCTTCTGGTAAGGAACTTCAGGCCAGCTAGTGAGACAGAGATCAAGTCCCTGGAGCGCTACATGTGTTCCCGCTTCTTCATTGACTTTCCCGATGTCAGCGAGCAGCAGCGTAAAATCGAGGCCTACCTGCGCTGCCACTTTGTTGGCGACGAGGAGACGAGTAAGTATGACTATCTGATGACCCTGCGGCGAGTCATCGACGAGAGTACAGTGTGTCTGATGGGACACGAGAGGAGGCAGACACTCAACATGATCACCGTCCTGGCTCTAAGGGTGTTGGGGGAACAGAACGCCATCCCCAACACTGCCAACGTGACCTGCTTCTACCAGCCTGCGCCATACATGGCCGACCCGATTTTCAGCAGCTACTACATTCCCCAGGCAGCCCAGCACCCCCTGGTTTACCACCCCTACCCTTTACACGTACACATGCAGACTGGCCTGGTGTAGCCCCGGCACGTGATGGGGGTAGAGCATGTGGGCTGCTTTCTATAGGGTTTTACTCCTGTAACCAGAGGCACAAAGAGATTTTAAAACAGGCAGGTATGGGCACAATTCAATTCTTTGAAAAGATGCTGCCTATGACGTGAGAGACTGTGGACACGGAATGGGGAGGGTTGGAACTTTGTCTTCGGATAAAGGCCATCACTGTTTTCAGATGACAAATGTTTTAAAATGGGAGAGAATGGCTAATTACTCAGCTGAGTGAAAATGTCACAGTGGAAAAAGGAAAGTTTATGTGGTGGTTTGAGCTGCTGCAGCAGGGCTGTCAGGTTAGGTCTTTTTTGCTTTGCTGAGATTGTGGACAGGGGACTTCACTGTCAATTAATGACAATGTTGTTTAAGGTGACAGAAATACTGTACAGAGAAGCAGAGATGTTTCTTATATTCTACGCTTAGATAAAGTGGAGTCCAGTATACTGCTGCAGTGGATGAAGGTAAAAACATTTCAAATTAGTCAAACCATCATCAGTAAAGACCAAAATAACAGCAGAATGTGTACAAATGAAACAGTATCTGAATAAGCCAAACTACTGTGCTGCATTTTAGAGGAAATGTCAATATATTATCAGTGGCTGTTCTTAATCAACTTTCCTGAAGTGATCATACTTGTGTTTAGCATTGTATTGTAACCTCACAAATGTTGATATGACATTATGAGTTGTGCTTAGGTCTTGAGAAAATGTGGAGCTCATGATTTATCTGTTGTTGTTTTGCATACTTGGTAAATATTTCAGTGTCTGTGACTACAGTAAACGATAAAGGCAAAATCAGGGTTGTTAAGTTAAATGTGAATTTCCAGTGTTTTTAGAAATCACCCCTCAGTTTGGTAGGGTGCTATTCAGACTTAATAGAGAATCCAAGTGACAATAGAAACAGAGAAACAGCAAATTTAGATTTAGTGTCACTTATCTCTCAGTGTGCCATTTCATTATAAGATGCACAAGAGGTACTTTCAAAGACCCACAACATGTTTTGTCAGCACAGGCATGACCAGAAATGAGTTACTCTAGTAGGCAACTGAATTTGAAGCACAATGTAAACATATGCAGCCTTACTGTTAATTAGTAGACTATTATTGTGTCAGATGTATTTGTGATTCACCAATTCTAATAGATTAAACGTATATGTAGCTGTGCAGTATTCTGGTACTTTCCATATACCATAGCTAGCTTGACTGTGAAATGTAATTCAGCAATTTATGTTGGAACTCTTTAGGCAGAATTATTGAGGCATCTGAATTTGTTTGGGAGCTACTTTGTATCAGCGGAGAGAAACATGCATCTTCATGATCTCTATATCCCCACTCATATTCAAATATTTGCTCAATTTGTATTGTCATTTTGATAATAAAACTCATGCATTTAAACACAGTCCTCTAATTCTTTTGCATTCATCCTCGATATTGGGACGCTGAATACCATTACCCGTGGAGCCCATAGCTTTCTGACAGCTGAAGTTTAGGTTACATTCTTGTTTTTCTGGCTGCCCAAACTGATACGTAAGCGTTCTTCCATCCAGAGAACCTCGGCATCTCTGCAGTCTCGGGTTATACTGAAGCGCCACACGACAGCGGACTGCAGTGTTGTTGCTAGCTGGATGTCTGACTCACCTCTCCAGTCTTCAATACATTAACAAGATTGGTTGTCCATAACCCAGCCCTGCTAGCAGAGTCACTTCCATCATATCGCTAACTGGCTGCAAACCAACCACTCCACTGGACTAGTCCACACGCCTCCTAGGTTGCACACCCTATCCTAGGCTACTTCCCCCTCTGAAACAGGGAACTTTGTGTGGAGGGGTGGTCAGGGACAGGGGCGGTGGGACTGACATCACTGCGGAGATATGGCCCATGGTGCATCTTTATGACTCATCATCATGGCTCTTTAAGGGGGCAGCCAGAGATGACTCACATCAAGCCAGGGACGGGTTTTAAAAGGCCAGACAAGAGTGGCTATTGTGGAATTTACAGGGCCTGGGGAAGAGTGGCAGCACAGCTTGTGCTGTGTTTTGACTGACAGGATGCGCAAACAATGTCATGAAGCCTTAAACGATAACCTGTTGACAGCATGCTGTCTGGGAAAACATGAAAGGTACAGGACAAAACATCTGGAACACCTGTGGAGAGATAACCTGTTGACAGCATGCTGTCTGGGAAAACATATGAGGTACAAGACAAAACGTCTGGAACACCTGGTGAGAGATAACATGTTGACAGCATGCTGTCTGGGAAAACATGAAAGGTACAGGACAAAACGTCTGAAACACCTGGTGAGTTATTTTTCAATGAGACGTGACAGAACATGAAACATCCAGAGTGAGCGATGTGAGCATGTTTGTGTTATGTTTAGAGAATGTTATTAAATGAAAAAAACAGGCAAAACAAGTTGAGAAAATCTATTTTGCTTCTTTATTTAAAAAAAACCAAAAAAAAACACACAATCAAAACATTGTGTAGAAAAAAGAGTCACATGAACAGATTATTACACCTAGAATGTCATCAATGCTGGACTGGGAAACTACGATCTGCTGCTTAGTGGCATGCCCAATGACCATATATTATATGAAGAGAACATGTTGCCATGTGGGGTAGGTTTCTATCTATTCATCACTTATCTAGAAGTGACATATTTTCAAACTCTACCCACACTGAGTTTCAGACTAAGTAAATACTGGCTTGCGATTGACTCATCAAATCCTGCTTAAATTCATTTCTATCTTTTGTAGTGTGGCGACATGACAGTGGCGAGGCCCATCACATGACACTTCAACCCAAATGTACTAGGAACGACCATGGGCTACAGGCGCTGGGTATATCTTCGGTGTTGGGAGCAGAGGACTTACTTCTTCAACAATTATCGTATTACGCAGGCAGGCACTCACACACACGCAGACACACACACACACGCAGACACACACGCAGACACACAGGCAGACACACACGCAGACACACACACACACACACACAAGACTGTCTGTTCCGTAGGCATGGTCACCTAGTGGCTCAGCTGTGACCCGTCTATCCGACCGTTGAGCCAGCAAACACAAGCCTCTGTTCAATAATGCTCACAACAGCCCAAGACAGGAGTATTGGTATACAAAGGTGTTGAAAAGTATTGGCACAATTTATCTGAGATTTGTACAAAAACAAATAAAAAGTCCTTTGCTTAGAACTGCATGGAGAAAAAGCTGTCCTTTGCTCTTTGTGAGATCAAAGTCAAATCAGAGGGCAATGGACACACAGCCCAACAAAAGACATCTCCAATTCAGCTGCCACATAAAATAGATACATGTGCAAACATTTCACCATCAATATTAGCTAAGGAATAATTGCAAAGTGTATAATACAGTGAAAAAATATAAATATTTCTGTAGTTAAAAAAAAAAAAGTTTTTTTTTTCTCCATTATGAGGTGAAGTGAGTGATGGCCATGGGTGAGCCTATCCCAAAATAATCGCAATGTATCTGGGTTTGTGTTTGTACCAATGGCTGGTTGGAACATTCTGGGTTGAAAGACGCTGCCCTGGAAGTTAGAAATTAATGTGTGCATTTGATTTTGATTCAATCCAATAAAGAATATTGAAACCAACAGAAAGAGACATTGATGGTTCTGACCCTCCAATACAATCGCTATGCATTCCCCTCCACTCTACCACCACACCAGGCATGAACCAACCCTAACAACCAAACCAACTGGAGGAGACGGTAAAGCCTCTAAAATCCTACTGTATGTGCAAATATACAACCTCTGGAAACTCGGGGGATATAGTGTCAAACACATTCAGGGGCCCAGGAGTTAATGGAGGAGGTACGTCTGCCTCTAATTCAACCATGGAACATTGTACTGTAGACATGCAGCATTTCATTACTTGACATAATTAACGATGTAGGAAGGAAGTCACCACCTCAACTAATTAGAGCCAATCTGTTCCCACACAAAAGGTTTTCAAAAAAGTATTGAACTAAAACCCACAGACACAGCAGACGTCCTCTATCACCTAACCTGGATGCTTAAAAGATGTGGTGAATGAGCAGACGTTCACCTCCCAAAAAGAAGGCTGGAGGTCGAGGTCTGGGAGGATTAAGCATCAATCCATCATGGCAGAGGGGATATGATGTATTCAGCACACAGAACACACATGGAAGAGAAAGCGTCACGGCCGGTCATCCAGATGGACCACACAGCCTGAAGTCTCCTGGAGACTAAACATAAGAGCACCAGTTGTTGGCTTCTCTTGAGCCGTTGTTGTTGCACGTCCAGGAAGAGTGAAGGTAAAGAGGGCCGATGGTCTGGAGGGAGAGAGACGGCCAGTGAGGATGAGGACCGGAGTGAAGAGCTGCTTTAAGGCCCAAGAGAACAGTACGTAAGGCGGAGGGGAGTGAGGTGACTGACTGGGTCTGTGTTGAGGAGTAGCTCTGAACAGCTACACGGGAGATTCCTTGGCTACATTATCAGGAGCACCACTGCCAGAAGATTTGTAAACAGTCTCCTACACAAAATGATATATACAAAAAAAAATAAGAATTAAAAAGCAAAATCCCTGAAGTATTCGTTTAGTCCACTGTACAGTCTACAGCCTCAGCCTCCACCGGGCGGTAAGGTAGCTCGGGTTTGAGAAGTAAAAGACCAGTTTGAGGTGGATTGAGGGGCTTGTGGGTGTCAATGGTTCCAGCCCATCAGGTGGCTGACCCGGGCCTTCTCGGTCATGCGGCGCACCCGTCCTGAGCGGGACATGCCCAGGTTGAGGGGGTCCTCAGGGGCCCCTGACTCATCATCTGACTCGTCGTTGTACAATACCGTCCTGCGGCCCTGGTTCCTGGTGTTCACTCGGCCACACTTACTGCGGCTGCTTTTCAGACCCCCCTCAGCTTTCCCTTTCCCCTCACCCTGCTCCTCCTCCGAGTCCTCCTCCTCCTCCGAGTCCTCCTTTTCCTCAGGCTCCTCTTCCTCCTCCGGCTCTTCTTCCACCTCATCCTCATCCTCTCGATACTCTGCTCGTTGCTGTAATGGCTCTTCCTCCTCTTCTTCCTCTTCTTCCTCCTCTTCTTGCTCCTCCTCGTTGTCTTCATCTTGCTCATCCTCAACTTCCTCCTCTGGCTCCTCTTCCACAACCTGGACTCGTGCTCTCTTGGCTCTCTCTGGAGCCTCTTCCTCCTCCTCCTCCTCCTCTTCTTCTTCTTCTTTCCGCCTCCTTTTCCCGGAGACGACCATCTTGGGTTTGTGGCCCGTCTTTAGACGTGGAGCCTTGCTGTAGTCATGATCTCCACCGTCCACAAACTTCCCGACATCCGACTCACTGTCCGAATCACTGCCTGACGACGAGGAAGACGAGGATGATGACGAGGAGGAAGATGAGGACGATGATGACGAAGAGGAACTGTTGGATCCCCCAGACCCCTCCCCCTCATTGTCCGGCATGAGTCTACGCCTGTGGCTCTGTCTGGCACCGTTGGTGAGAGGTCTGCGATCTGGGGAGGGAAACACATGCTTCCATCATTTCTCAAGTCCATTTTCAGATGTTGGCAGCACTAAACATGCTAGTGACAAAATGATCGCCTGTCTCTTTACCAGGGTGACTTAAAACACTCCAGAAGAACTCGAGAATCATCATCCATTCCGCTACATAGCTGATTGAATCGCCTCTAGGAAGGACTTCTAGCCACTGCCGGTTGGTTAATCAGTGTAAAAATACCTGAATTCTTGATGGGCGTGGTCCGGCTACGGGTGACACGGTCGGCCCCTGGGTCCACACTGTGGCTGCCTGTCCCTGAGCTAGAGGATGATGAGGGCTGGCTGTCCTCATCCGCCACCACACTGCTTGCCTCAGATGCTGCAACAGTGGCAGGTCGGTTTACCACAAGGCCTCTCACCGCCTCAAGCTCTTCACACTTCTCTCACGCATACAGCCACACGAGACACAGAGACTCACACGACAACCCTTACCTTGAGACTGCCTGTGAGACCGGCTCTTTGATGACGTTCGGGATTTTTTGGGTGTGGTTTTTTTCCCTGACTTGTGCTTCCCTTTAGGACTAGAGATAGAAATACAGTATTTCAGGTGGAACCTAACAGGTCCTACAACACGTAGTACATCACAGCTGGTTTTATAGTGGTCAGAGTGTTGAACCTGAAGGTTTTCCCTGACTTATGCTTCCTTTTAGGACTAGAGATAGAAATACAGTGTTTCAGGTGGAACCTAACAGGTCCTACAACACGTAGTACATCACAGCTGGTTTTATAGTGGTCAGAGCGTTGAACCTGGAGAGTGGGCTGGTGGGAGGGGAGCTGCCCCCACTGTGCAGTCTCTTCCTGTAGCTGACACCCTGACGACTCCTCCTCCGCTGGTTCTGAACTGCAGATTTGTAGTCAGAGATGATGGAGATGATTTGTCTTTCAAAGAAAGCTGATAAGCTCAGAGTCATGGTATAGATCTAAAGGGAAAACACATCAAAAGAGCGTTTGGTCACAGAACAACAGTATAAAATCATGGAGAAACCGTTGGACCCCTTCGTTCTAACAGCCCTGCGGTCTAAAACAACGGTCCGAAGCGGTTCTCTGACCTGAGACTTCTTGTTGGGTGTGTAGGCCTTGGAGTTACTAAAAATGAGTCGGACATCTTTGGCAAACTCCATGGGGTTCTCGTAGTTCCCGACGACCAGCGTCTCCGTCACAGTCCCCAGGTCCATCGGAGTGTCAATGATGTCTCGGTAGTCCTGGAAGAGGAAGGAGCGAGGGCAGGATGTCTGAGACCACGTCGATCCACACATCCATGGCTGGTAGCTTGTCCCATTGTAAGGGGACACGCCGTGTCCACCGTGTGTGGGTAGTGATGCTGACCAGGGAGGAGCCTTACCGGGTAGGTGAAGAGGTCCACGGGCTGCCTGAAGGGCTCCGAGTCAGGGCCATCCATCATGCGTCGCAGCAGCTCCCGGCACTGGCCCCGCCACGCACGCACGTCCAGCACTACGCCGCGCTTCTTAGGACTGGGATTGGCCCGCTGCCAGGGGGAGGGGGGATGTTGACAGTTAGGGGGGAATTAAATGGGCGAAGGACAGTCATGGCAAAAACATATAGATCCGTGCTACCCCTTCCTACCCGTTGTCCTGTGGAGGTCCCTGGAGTGTCAGAGTCCACATCTACCTCAGCAGTCTGCAAACCAACATATATCACCATCAACATCAACATGCTCCTACTTTCTCAACGTGGGATTCAAATTAAATGTGATATTATTCTCCTCATCTACACAAAATAGTAAGTAACATCAGTGCGGTTGTATATTCACAATAAATGGAAAATAAAACATTTCTTAGCTAAGGATTTACAATTGACATACAATACATCAAAAGGCATTGAACAGAGGATGTTTTTGGTCCACCGATACAAATTCTCTCCCACAATAAAATTGTTAGGAGCTGTAGAAGGGTGTTCGTCTCGGTATGCGTAGCTGTGTGTAGATGACTAGGGATAACGCCGACTCTCCTGGTCTGATATTTCCTCAACTTGGGTGTAATAAAATGACACCGATATGCGGAGGGGGGCAGAGCAGCATCATAGGGGACAACATGTATTATAAAAAAAGGGCTTGGATACTATTTATGCTTTTTACCTCTCACCACTAGACCACCCTGATGACCTAACACGTGTTTCACCACTAGACCACCCTGATGACCTAACACGCGTTTCACAACTAGACCACCCAACGTGTCACCACTAAACAACCCTGCTGACCTAACACGTGTTTCACCACTAGACCACCCTGATGACCTAACACGCGTTTCACCACTAGACCACCCAACGTGTCACCACTAAACAACCCTGCTGACCTAACACGTGTTTCACCACTAGACCACCCTGTCGACCTAACACGCTTTCACTACTAGACCGCCCTGATGACCTAACATGTGTCACCACTAGACCACCCTGATGACCTAACACGTGTTTCACCACTAGACCACCCTGATGACCTAACACGCGTTTCACCACTAGACCACCCTGATGACCTAACACGCGTTTCACCACTAGACCACCCTGATGACCTAACACGCATTTCACCACTAGACCACCCAACGTGTCACCACTAAACAACCCTGCTGACCTAACACGTG